>VMDO01004784.1:0-120166 GCA_007922755.1 Pedetes capensis | reverse complement strand
GGGAGGAGGAAAGAAAGAAAGAAAGAAAGAAAAGAAAAGAGAAGAGAAAAAAGAGAAGAACCTGCTGCTCAGTTGGAAGGAAACAGAAATGGCCTCAGGGTTGGCTGCAGATGTGCTGTGTCCTGTTGTCTGCCCTGAGGAAGAGGCTCTCACACATGAACACGCAGTAGACTCAGACTTACCTGGAGGGCTTACTAAGCGCAGAGTGCTGGGTCCCTGCTCCAGGGCTCCTGATCCAGTAGTTTGGGGGCCTAAGAATTTGAATTTCGCTGGACATGGTGGCACACCCTAGTAATCCCAATGGCTTGGGAGGCTGAGGCAGGAGGATCACAAGTTCAAAGGCAGAGGCAGCCTGTGTAATTTAGCAAGACCCTGTCTTAAGATTAAAAAAACAACTTAAAAAGGGGCTAGGGGTGCATCTCAGTGGTAGAGTACTTGCAAAGTATGTGTGATGCCCTGGGTTCAGCTCCCAAGTACTGAAAAAAAGAAAAAGGAAAAAAAAAAAAAAAAAAAAGCCTGGCCCAGGGACCACACTTTGAGAAGTCCTGTTTGAGGATGGTGGTTCCAATCCTGGTTGTGAGTTGGAACCACTTCGGGAAGTTTTAGAAGTTTTGTTGCCTAGGATCTCAGAATCAGAATACCTGGTGTGGGTCCAGCCATCATTAGTTTTTGTAGCCCCCAGGTGATTCCCACATGCAGCCATGGCTGAGAACCACTGCTCTGTGCAGCAGAAATGGATGACTTTAAATGTTGAGGTGATTATCATCTACAGTTTGTAGATAAAAAAGTTCAAGTTCGGTGCGATGTCTCTCACTGGGGTGGTTGTTATAAAAGCTGATTTCCAAGGTTCCACCTCAGACCTACCACATCAATCTCTGGAAGGAAAGCCCAGGAACTGGTCTTTTAAAAGGAACTTCAGGAATCCACACTGAGGGATTTGGTCTGTCTGAAGACACATAGTCAGTGAATGGTGGAGTTCCTATCTCCTGTCTCTGATCAATAGAGCCAGAAAGGTATTATGAAAGAGAAAGCTTTGCACTTATGCTGTTGTTTTCTGAACTTATTCACTCAAGAAAATGATCTTATGTGCTTACATATTGATAAATATCTACGAGGGGCTGTGGTTTAGGTCAGTTGGTAGAGTGCTGCTCTGTACCCTCTGAGCACTACTGTGTGCCGTCTGAAGATGTGGGTTCAATCCCCAACCCTACAAAAATGGGGAAATGATGTGGCAATCTACTCCTGAAGAAATTCTGAAACAATAAGCCATTAAAAACCCTATGTGAGTTGCTATGAATTGGACTTGACTCAACGGCACCTAACACCCCCACTACCACTTATAAATGCGGGACCTTTATATACACACCAGACCCTGTGACAGGTACTAGATCAATAATAAATCTCATTCCAATGCTACTTGAAGTTACCTTTATTTATCTACAGTGGAATTTGGACACAGAAAGAAAGAATTAGCAAGGGAGTTAAGGACACAGTCTAGGGTCAGATTATCTCCTTCCTTCCACCATTGATTACTGTTCACTTGACCTCTCTGTGCCTCAGTTTCCTCCATGGATTTACAAGATGGGGAGAGGATGAACATGTTAATTTGCATAAAGTGCTTAGAACAGTGTCTGGCAATGAGGAGTGCTTGTATAATGCTGTCTATAGTCATTTTTTCTATTATTATTTGTACAGAGCAAAATGCTCCAAAAGAAAAGGATAAAAGTTGTTTTATACAGAGTATACTATAGAAAGTCTGTGAAAGAAAAACAGGCTAGATGTACTAAAATATATAAACTAGAATGAGGATTTCAAACAAAGGCGTGAGATACAAAAGAAATTCGCTAAGGAATCTTGTGTTCCTCTTGGAAACTTTTGATGTAAAGATTCCCTTGTCTCTCTGCTCGATGCTACAGCAAAAATACTGTACTTTTGTGACAACCCTCCAGCTGGCCCAATCTGCATAGAGGAGCTTCTGAGAATCCTTACTGTTTTTTGAAAGTAGAATGACTTTGGCTAAAGGGGGAAAAAGGGTAAATTTGTCAAAATTATAATGCGTCAATCACATAATTTTATTCACAGACCTGGCTTCGTTGAACGTGGTATTTTTTACTTTTGCCTTGTTCGGGAACTTCAATCTGCTAAATAGATTAGTAAAATGTCAGTTAGCACAGCCCAGAGAAACAAGCACCCAAGTAATCTATTTAACTAGCACATTTCCCTTTCCATATTGATCCTCTTAATGGTCCCGAAGCTGCCAGTCATTGGTGCCCCTGCAGGTGGTGCCCCTGCTTGTCATTTGTGTGTTCCCCCTTCCTTTGCCAGGATCTCAACGTTACAGAAATTGAGCCCCCAAAAGCGAAGTGAAACTTCATGTTTAACATTGGTGGTTGCCTATGGATTTTGTGATTTAACACAGTTTTTAATAAAGCCTTCACACAAAATGGAATATATTTCTAAATCCTGAGATAATCCTTGGAGCTCCAATCCACATGCTGAATCAAAGCCCAGTGGAGCTTTGTGTAATCAAAAGGCACCATTAATCAAAAGAAAAATCAAAAGGGAGTTTAAGACACTAGACTATTCTTCACATACACAAGGCAAACTTACTATACCTGTCAGGGGCCCAGGAAGAAGCACATGGCACATTCCAGAAGTAACTAAGGAGAGTGTATTTGTTTCTGCAGTGCTGGGATCAAACCCAGGGCCTTGTGCATGCTAGGCAAGCACCCTACCAATGAACTGCATCCCCGGACGTTGGTTTTTGACACGGATCCCACTACATATCCTAGGCTGGCCTGGAATTCATGATCCTCCTGCCTCAGCCTCCTGAATGCTAGGATTACAGGCAGGGGCAACCATGCCTGCTCTGAGGAGAGCTTCAGAAAGGAACTATCATACTAGCATTAGAGAAGAGGCCAGCTAAAGGATCAAAATGAATGAATGAAGGGCGCCAGGGGCTGTAAGAAGGGATGAGGAGGAAGGTGATTCTGAACACTTCCAGCCTGCAAATACAAAGGGGGCAGCTGTCACTGGAACCAGAGTAACTGTAGTTACAGGGAGGAAGCCTACATGACAGAAGTTGAAACCTTCAGCAGGGGGATATAAAAACACAGACCCTGGCAGGGACACAGCTGGAGACATAAGTACCCAAACTCACATATCCCCACCTACCCATCTCCTGTGGTTCCCACTGAATGGCCCCGTGGACAGCAAGGTTACAGCACAGTGGTCACCTCTGAGATGCAGAGCAGGGTCAGGGAGAGTGAAGGTGGAAGGGCAAGCTGGCCACAGTGGCTCATGCCTGTAACCTCAGTGACTCAGGAGGCGGAGGCAGGAAGATTGCAGGTTTGAGGCCAGAGGCAGCCTATGTAACTTAGTAAGCCCTGTCTCAAGATAAAAAGCAAAAAAATGGGCAGAGGGTGCAGCTCGGTGGCAAAGCACTTGCGTAGCATATGCAAGGGCCTGGGTTCAACATCTAGTACTGTAACAAACAAACACACACACAAAAACAGGAACAGCAGACAGAGTGTCTAGCACATTTGGAGTACATGTCCAAGCCAGGATTGGGAGACAGAGTTCTCAGACTTTCTTCATAGAAAACAAAAGAATCATTAAACAATTATGGACTATGTGCACATCTCAAACAAGGCACAGTGCGTCTCACTCTATAGTCACAAATGTCTCCACACTGATTACCTTTCTCCTCCACATAAGCCTCTTGCTACCAGATCCTCAGTTTCTAGCCATTGCATGGTGAAGACAGGCAGAAGTGACAGAGCAAAGGGGTGAATGGAGTTATCACTGCTTATTACTCTTGAGAATATGCAGGGGGAAGGATATTTTGGAGTAAATGGGATAAATAACATGACACTGCAAAAGTACATTCTTTTAACCATAATAAATTTAGCTGAAAAATAAATTACTTCAAGGGGGTATGCATAAGACTTCCTTTAGGCTAGTATTTGAAACAGAAATGTTCATATAATTGAAATCTATAGTGCAATAATTTAAAATCAGTTATTAAGTTTGGTAAATGAGAAATTAAATGCTTTGATGTCATGTGGGTTTTCCCATTATTTTTGTTATTTTATAATATTAAATTATAGTTTATAGCCTTGTGCAATGAAATACAGAACTCGGTGAGGGGGCTTCTCTTCCCCCTCTTTCTGTCAAAATAAATGAAATATAGCCCATGACAAATGTTAAGTGGTTTCCAATATAATGGATTCTTTGACTTATTGCAACATATCTTCAAATGTTTTATATATTAGGGGGAATCAAGTTGGGAGAAAAGTGAGTCCTTGTTTCATAACAAAGCATTCCTGCATTTCTCTTCCATCCACAGAGAGGTTTCTGTTAATAACATGATCATTGATCCCTACACCACCATTTCCCTGGGGCTCTCTGGACTTTGTCCCCCTGATGAGTTCTGACCATTCAGCGACCACCCTCATATGTCTGTACTGTTTCCATGTCACAGGCTGGACTGGCTCTTGTAGGGTTCTCCCTCCTCACCACATCATAGAAATGCACTTCAAAGTACCAGCTGCTGCTGGGCATGGTGGTGTGTGCTTATGGACCCAGCACTTAGGATGTTAAGGATCACTTCAGCCCAGGAGTTTAAGGTCAGCCTGGGAAACACAGTGAAACCATGTCTCAACAAAGCACCAGTTGCTTTTTGAATAATCTCACCTTGTACCAAATGAAGAGAGAAAGGAGAAAAAAAAAAAAAATACATGGTGACAGCAGCTGGGGAAGGGTGAGAGGTGAGGGAGGCAGAAGAAAAAAGCACATCTTATTCTTTGCCATAACTGAGAAAATGAATTTAGAGGTGAAATTCACTCTCAAGAAAAAAAAATAGGCAAAGGAAAAAAATATAAACTATGTATGTTGTTGTTGTTAGGTACCATAGAGTTGGTGTCTGACTCATAGCAACCCTACATACAACAGGCAAAACAGTATTGTTAGTGGTTCTTTGCTATTCATAGGGTTTACAACAGCTGATAGTTTTTGGGAATGGGTTGCTGGGTCCTTCTCCCAAGCCTGTAGCACCTGGTGTTCCCAGGCAGTCTCCGATCCAAGGACTCACCAGTCCTGACCCTGCTTAGCTTCCAAGATCTGATGGGATCAGATGCCACAGTGGTATAGCTGCAGGCTAAACTATGTATTGACTATCAAAAATAAAAGCCTTTCAGTTCAGAAAATTATTCACCAGCTATTATTGATGTACCTTTCATGTAGTCAGATTATGGTTCAATATACGTCATCATCATCATCAACAGTCAAGAATCCCTTGGAAACATATTTATTGCCAAACATACGTACTTGATGTCTTTTAGGGATTTTTGTTGCTTTTGTTGTTGTATGGGGTTTGTCTTTTTAGTTTTGGGTTTTTTATTTTTTACAGTGCTGGCGAGCCTTGAGCCTTGTGCATGCTATGCAAGCACTCTGCCACTGACATACATTCCCAGCCCTTAGAGTTCTTAAAATGTCAGAGGTTGTTAGTAGTCTACTCCATAATCCATTTGGCCCACTGTCCTTAATGACATGTAGTTTTATTTGGAGACACGCATACCCTGTTAAAATCTATATTTATGGTGCCGGCCTGTGATGTGACTAACTCTTGGCCACTGAGCTATAGGCAGAAATTCTGTTCTGAGCCTCCTTAAAGAAGTGGGTCATTCTTCATACTTTCTCATACTTGTCACCTACAATGTGGATGCAATGACTGGTGCTCCTGAAGCCACACTGGGTGTGAGGTGAAAGCCATACACTGAAGATGGCAGGGCAGAAAAGTCTCTGGTGACACTGTGGAGCCACCAGCCCTAGATTGCGTATCTCTGGACTTCTTTTAGATAAGAGACAAACACGCTTCTATTTAAGACACCTGATTTCTCTTGTTTTGTTTTCTGTTATATGTAGCTAAAACCTAATCCTAACACATTTTATTTTCACATAAAAGCAATCCTTCATAATTCTGCTTTAATTAAAAGCAGTAATTATTAAGAAAACAGATTTAGGCTTTTGTGTAGGGGTATAACTTTAAGGGTTGGGATTTAGCTCAATTGGTAGAGTGCCACTCTGCACTCTCTGAGGACCTGGGTTTGATCCCAAGCACGGAAAAAAAAAAAAAAAAAAAAGCAGGGGAGAGGGATGTGGCGATCCACTCCCGAAGCAATCCCCAAACAGCCATTGAAAACCCTATGAGGGTCGCTAGGAGTCAGATACAACTCATCAATATAGCTTTAAGAATTTAACATCTTTTTGTTGTGCTTTGTGTTTACACTATTCTTTTTTCTTTTCTTTTTTTTAAATTTAAGGTGTGGGGGGGTGTTGAACCCAGGGCCTTGCACTTGCATGCTTTGCAAGTGCTGTACCACTAAGCAGTACCCTCAGCCCATTTTTTTACTTTTTTTTTTTTTTTTTTTTTTTTTTTTTTTTTTTTTGAGACAGGATCTTGCTAAATTATGCAGACAGCCACTGATCTTGAATTTGTAATCCTCCTGCCTCCGCCTCCGAGTGCTGGGATTATAGGCATGCACCATGCACCAGCTACACTATTCTTTACTGCATTTGTTTCACTCAAATTTTAATGATCTCTTCATAAAATATTTCAAGTCCTACCTTTGAAAGCACTGCCTGAAGCTATCGCTGCCAATTAGCTTTAAATTAGCACTAAATTTCTTCTTCCCCTCATTCTATCTCAGTAGGAAAAGCCAGTACTATTTAATCTGCCTCTGGGGACTGTCTACTTTATTTATGTAGCTCATCTGGTTCCTTTCCTCAAGTTTCCCTGCTTGCTGCAGATTCTTCAAGTTTATTGAAATCCAGGTCTTAGAATCTGCCTTGCAAAATAGAGACCTCTAAGTCCTAGTCCACAAAGTCCTTCTATAAGTGACATGCATCAGTTCCTACTGAGCTTGCCTAGAAAACAACCAAATATCAGTGTCTGACATTCATATAGCTACTTTAAGCCACAAAAGTGCCTTTAGCCCACTGTGCTTTGTGAGCAGGCACAGAGTTCCAATGGCTCATCCGCCTTTGGTTTTATCTTCCAGAGTCCCAGGCTACCCAGGGCTTTGTAGATGAAGTTTCAGCTTGTAACAGAGACTATCCCTACAACATGTTCTTAAAAATGCAATGGTCAAAAGAAAGGGTCTTAACTTTTCTTTTCAAGAACCAAAAGAAGGGTTTTGTTTTGTTTTGTTTAAATAGAGTTTTTAGAAATAAAGTTTGTTGAAGATTTGGATAAAGCAATACAAGAGAATTGACTAACATGCTGACTTTGCTATTAGTCACAGCAATAAATGGTGGATTTCAATTCAATTAGTGTGCAAATCCAAGGTACCATAGTGTGGTTGTTTTCTTGAGAACTTTAAATAATTATCTTCTCCATTTTATTGAGGTAACTCCTCAGCTATTCATTGTACAACTATTTTCTGCATCAAGTGGCTCACATTTTATTCACCCATGTTTAAGGGCTCTTGTCCCTTTTAACAAGGTTATTTCAGTCAGATATATATATATATATATATATATATATATATATATATATCTCCTCATCCTCTAATACATTTTGAATTGTTCAATCAACAAGAGGTAATGAATTTATTTTCCCTGGCAAGATATTTTCAGTTCTAGAAGAAAGAGAAATTTAATGTAAAGCACATTTTCTTAAAAAAAAAAAAGCTATAAAGATTAATGTTAAACTGAAGATATCATTCATCCTCTTATAAAAGATTAAATTTAAATAAAAACATTGAAGATAGTTTCCAAATGTGTTCTGTTGTATTTTTAAAGATCATTGTAATATTCTGCAGAAGAATTAAGTTTACAAATGTCAAACTGTACTGTCTTATTTGGGACATGCTTATAACACGATGGTAAGGCAGTTAGAAAAGCTTAACATCTCAGTGATTTTTTTGCTTTATAGCTAGCTCGGCAACTCTTTCAGCAAGCTACTAGGCCCTCAATGAATAAATGTAGACTAGACATATAAAATTAATTTTACACTGAGAAAAAAGTAATAGCCTTGAGAGTTTCTTTTATTTTCTGAGTTCCCATCTGGCACACAAGAAATATGAAGGGCCTAAGGTTTTTTTTCTAGAGTAAACTCTAGAGCTTATTTAAGATCATCCCCACTGTGTTAAAGATTCCCTCAAGATCTTGACTTTATGATGTAGTTTTTATAATCAAACTGAAACCCTGCATGTGGGGAAAGGCAGAAATAAAACAATACAGAGTAGAGAGTTCTCAGAAATCCAAAGATGATTTCTACTTGGAAAAATGGCTTAAATTCTACAGATTGCCTCTCACCATGCCATCCTGACCTCTGAGCACCAGAGGCCAGAGGAGCTCCCTGTGTGGTATGGATTCCCTCATGGAGGACCACTCCTGCCCATTCTGGGAATTTAGGGGTAAGCTTTGGTCTCTAAGTGTTGGCTGCTAGTCGGAACTTAAAGAGGAAAACACACACACAAGAGCACTTACCATTTCTGGATTCTCAGCAGCTAGCTTTGCCATCTTCTCTGAGGCCATCTTTTTCAAGCAGCTACTCAACAAAAAAGCCTAAGAAATCCAGAAATAAAGAATGCCCTCAGCTCAAGAGATCTAAAGAGGTCTTCCTTCCCGCCTCATCCCACAGAGCAGATTTTGAACTCTACTTAAAATCTAATAGCACACTTTTAAGAATTTTAGATTTCTTAACTTCCAGACATTTATTTGCATAAAATGCAAATAGCAAGTAAACACAAATGGTCTCAATTATGTGGATATATTTACAGTAAATTTTAAAGAGAGTGGGAAAATGGCCAGAATGTCATTACTAATCTTTTTCTTCTTAAAACTCATCCTTACACCCACATTTTCTATTATTTTATAAGCAGCTCATGTTCAACTCATGTTCTATAAGCAATAAACAATAAAAACTACTTACTGTAATCAAATAAACTGATGATGATGAATCCTACCTTTAATGGTATACATAATTGAGAGACCTACTATTAGGCATACACAGAAACCTATCTACTTGAATATTCAGCTCTTACTGAATTTTAAAAATTAGTTGTTTTTCTTCACTCTTCTTTTCCCAGTGTCTTTAATCACTCTCTTGCAAGACAATTAGCATCACTTGGTTTAATCATCATTGTTAGAGCCCAGGCAGTAGCAATTGTACATCTTGCTTGTACACAGAAGCAGGCACTTGTTGTTCCAGGATCTGTACCCCATGTCCTAAATTTAAAAATGATTTTCCCATATGCTCCTCTGCCACTAATCCTTTTTCTTTCTTGTCCTGCTCTTATTTCTTGGCTTGCTGCTTCCTCTTTTGGCTCTCATAAGGTTTGAAACCTCAAAGCTCGAAGTGTGAGAATCTAGGGTCTTAGAACAGGGCTGAGCTCAGGCATGGTCACTTGGCTGGAGGGGGCTGATGGAGAGCAGGGTGGGGAGAGAATGAGAAAACCAGGCCATGGTGGTAGCCAAAGTGGAAAGCTCTTATAGAGAGTATCACCTAGATGGCAGAATTAGAGGGAGCATGAGTAGTCTACAGATAACATCTCATAGTCTTGTAGGGCTGCAGGCATGTCTTGTAGGCATGGCAGGAATGAAATTCATTTAAGAGGAAAGGAGAAAAGAGAGAAAAAATGGTGTCACCTGTAAGAAAAAAGAGTATTGTGGCATCTACAACCCTAGCTTTGCTAAGAACTAGCCCTGTGTATCTGCACTTACATGTAACCTACACAATGTCAGAGTATGGAACAATAAAACCCTGGGCTGTTATAGCTAGCACAGACATTTTAATAGTGTTCAAGATGTGGGCTGATTCCATTCTCCTATACCATCTACACAAACTTGTTAACTGCTATGAAACAGATCAGGTTTATTAAATATAAAGAACTGAGCTTTTGTTTAAAGAATGTAGAAAAGATTTGGGTCCCAGCCCTCATTTGTATTTATAAAGCATACAAGTCACATTTCTGCCTTTCGCAAAAGTAGCCCTTGGGTGCACATTAATAGAACTCACACTCCAAAGGAAATGAGGTCTTACTAGGAATCCTTTAGAAGAATGTTTATTGCACCTCTCTGAAGAGGCTTAAACTCATTTGCTACTGTTTAGATTAAAAGACCATAATAAATTTTAACTGCATTCAGCATTCCATGGGGTAAAGGAAGAGTAGTTTTATAGCAAAATCTATGTCTCTCCAAATTTTGCCCCAGAGAAGTATCCTACCATTTCCCTAAGGATGTTCCATATTAAAGGTAAAACTCAGAGCTGGGGATGTGACTCAGTAGTAGTATATTTGCCTAGAGTGCACAGGCCCTGGGTTTGATCCCCAGCACTGGAAAGAAAAGAAAGGAAGGAAAGAAAGGTGGTCTTTAGGATTAGTTCTTTCACCTAGGATTGTGGTTTAGCATTTCATGTTTTTCAGAGGACCCTGATGTCATGATCACAACTGTTCTAGAAGTTGAGTTAAAAGGATGCTTTGGTCACCCAAAACCAGAATGTTCCACAGAATTTAGAGGAATTCAAGTTGAACATGATGTCAATGCCAAGGTCACTGTGATATTTTAATTTCATTTTATAACACCTGGAGTTTGGTTCCAATTTGAAATAGCTTAAGTTAGTTTAGTAAAAAGAATTTTTCATTTGGATCTGGTATGCTATGTTTTGAATATGAAATATCTTCCAGAGAGTCATGTATCAGGGGCATGGTTACCAGTTAATATGTATTTGGGAAGTGACTGGATCCCCTGAGAGCTCTGATCTAAGCAATGGATCATCTCTTGATGGATTTATAGTATGATGGCATTATTGGGAGGTGGTGAAAATTAAGAGGTGGTGCCTAGATAAAGGAAGTAGGTCACTGAGAGTGTGTCTTTGGGGGATATATTTGCCCTCACCTCTTCCTGTAGGTCTTTTTTCTTTGCCTCCTAGATGCCAGGATGTGAACTGCTCTGCTCCACCACACCTTCCCCATCATAATGGACTGAAACCTTAAAACAGTGAGCCAAAACAAATAATTCTTCCCTTTTTAATTTTTTTTTAATATTTTTGTGGTGTTGGGGATTGAATCAAGGGTCTTGCGTCTACTAGGCAAACACTCTACCACTGAGCTACATTGCCAGCCAAATAATTCCTCCCTTAAAGTTGTTCTCTTAGGTATTTTGGTCACAGTGACAAAAACCTAACATATGGTATTTATAAACTTACATTTTTCTTTTTCTTTTTCTTTTTTTAGCCAGGCTTTGGCACACATCTATAATTGCAGCAACTTGGGAGGCAAAGGCAGAAGGATCATAAGTTCAGGTTAAAGGCAGCCTACATAACTTAATGAGACCCTGTCTCAAAAAAGAATTAAAAGGGGGATCGGGGTGTAGTTTAGTGGTAGAGCACTTGCTTAGCATGTGCAAGCCCCTGCATTCAACCCTCCAGTATTGCAAAGGAAAGAAAGAAAAGAAGAAAGTAAGGAAAAAAGGAAAGAAGGAAGAGAGGGAGGGATGGTAAGCCAAGAGAATGCTAGAGATGCCAATCATCTACTTTGGGTTGTTTGTTTGTTTGCAGTACTTGGGATTTGAACCCAGAGCCTTGCACATACTTTGTAAGTGCTCTACCACTGGGCTGCACTCCCAGACCATTTTTAATTTTTTAAATTTTTTTGAGACAGGGTCTTGCAAAGTCACATAGGCTGCCTCTGGCAATCCTCCTGCCTCAGCCTCCTGAGTCGCTAGGATTACAGGCTTGCACCTTTATGCCCAGCCCCTTATTCTTACTGAGATGTCATGGTGTGGATATAAAATGTCCCCCAAAGGCCATGTGCTTTAACATTGAGTCTCTACGTAGTGGCATTGGCCTGGGAGGTGACGGAACCTTGGGAAGTGGGACCCAGATTGGCAGAAATGAGTCACTGGAGGTGGGCCTTTGGAAGTGTTTACCTGGGACTCTCATTCTGGAAAGCCCTCTGCCTCTTGCCCCGCAATACCATGAGGCTGTCTGCCACAGATCTGGCTGCTTGCCCAGATGCCTGCCCTATTACCACATGCCTTGCCACCATTATAGAAAGATCCTCTAACTGTGAGCCTCCAATAAACCTTTTCCTCCATAAGCTGACTAATACATGAGCTAAGAAAAACTATTGTCTAAGACAGCCAGGGATCAGCAGTCAAATCCAGCCTACCACCTATTTTTATAAATAAACTTTTATTGGAACACAGCCTTTGTTTATGTATTATTTATGTCTGCTTCTAACAGGGTTCTGTAGTATGGATCTCACATCCTAAAATATCCACCATCTGGACCTTTAAGAAAAAGTTTGTTGACCCCTGGTCTGAGGCAGTTAACGGAGTCTCCATTACTTTGTAACTGTTATGGTTTGGATCCTAAATGTTCCACCAAAGGCTTGGTCCCCATCTGACGTTGCTATTAGGAGGTGACGAAAACTTTAGGAGGTGGGGTCTAGTTGGAGGAAGTAGATCACTGGGGTGTGCCCTCCAAAGGTCCCTTCCTTCCTCTCTCTCTCTCTTTCTCTCTCTCTCTGCTTCCTGGTCCCCATAAGGTAAGCAGCTTTGCTCTCCCATGTGCTCCTTGCTATGATGTTCTGCCTCACCACAGGCTGAAAGTGATAAGGCCAGGAGACCATGGACTGAAACCTCTGAAACCACAGCCAAAATAAACCTTTGTCCTTTATTTATTTCAGGTATTCTGTCACAGTGATAGAAAGCTAGTTAACATGGTAACTAAATCAGTTCCAATTGATATGAAGGCCACGGGGACTAGTAAAACTAAAACAAGGCAAAACACAAAATAAAAAGTACTACAGTCCAATACCAGTCCAGTGTCCTGCTCCTCTTGAGTTAAAGTAATCTGGTTTGTCCACCCCAGCCAGCAGGACAGCATTTTGGTACAAAGGGTTTGCATGCTCTGCACTCAGATCTTACCTGTTTGGTGTAAATAACAAACCACTGCCAGTGAATATCCTCACTGTATTGAAATCTGAGCTCTAAATTCTGGTTGAGAATTTGCTGGGGCCCATCCATATCCAGCAGAGTCCCCTACAGAGGAAAATATGTTATTCAATATTCAATAGAAATTCAAGTGCCTACAAATGTGCTGGGAATAAAGCAATGGCTTTCCAGAAAGAGGGGCATCTGAGCAAAAGTAGAAGCTACCCAAGTTAGTTGTGGTAGTCCTGTTTTTAGAGGAGAAGGTTAGAGGGGATTCTTGATAGGAGAAATAGCAAGTGCAAACTCATAAAGGTGTAAAAAATGAATCGGGCAATTGCTGTTTTCAGACATTAAACAACAGATAATGCCAGAGAAAAGGAAAACAAATGAGGTCAGCCCCTGATTATCTTGGCTTACTCCTAGAAAGTTTCCAGGATGTAGCACAACGAGAGAGAACCTAAACAAAGCCCAGGAGCCTTCCTCAGTTGAGGAGAAAAAGAGAAAAGCTTGAAGAACTTGAGGTTAGAATTTGTGTGACAGAATACCATGAACTCCAGGGAGTGCCATATCAATCTTTGGCTGAATAGTAATTTCTGTGCACATGTGAAGAGGAAGTCTGAGGCCAGGGAAAGAACCACTGAAGAACAGCAGACAGAAAAATTCCTGGAGCTCACAAACAAGGGTAGAAAGAGTGTTTCCACCCTCAGAGCAGAGAACTCATATTGGGCAAGATGTTGGGTAGAGTCCCAACATCTGAATAAATGGTTAAATTAGCCCAGAAGATTGCTCTGGACCTAAAAAAAGCTTAATAAAAAGTCTAAAAAATTACAACCAATCTGAAGTAACTTCATGTTAGAACAAAGTTTAATATTCTTTAATAGGATACAATAAAATCCAAATTCACCAATGTGAAATTCACAATGCTAGCACTTCACTAAATATTACCTGGCATGCAAAGGAGGAGGAAGTATGATAGGCAAACAGGAGAAAAATCAAGCAATAGAACTAGACCTGGAAGTAACAGATGATGGAATTAGTAGACAAAAATACTAAAAGTTATAGTCCACCATCACTTGAAGGTGGGAATATGTTCTGAGAAATTCACTATTTGGTGATTATGCCATTGAGCAAACATAGAGTATACCTATACAAACCAAGATAGCATTGATCAACCACTTGACATAACATTTTTTAGAGGGTGGTGCTAGGAATTTAACTCAGTGTCTTGCACATGCTAAGCATACACTCTACCCGTGAGCCACACCTCAAGTCAGTCACTTGATGTGGCCTCTTGACACAATCAAGAGACGTGGTGAGCCTGAGATGAGCGAGACTCCTGCTGGTGGAACACAGCATACCATTTTGCAGTAAACTTTTAAGTAGGAATATTCTCTAAAACAATGATGAATAGTATAATAAATATGTAGGGCAGTAACATGGTCATTTATTATCAAGTATTATGTACTGTACATAACTGTATATTCCATAGGTTTTTATACATTGGTAGTGCAGGTTTATTTACTCTGGCATCACCACAAACACGTGAGTAATGCATTGTGCTATGAGGTTATGAGGGCTATAGCATTTTTAGTTCTGTTATAATCCTATAGGACCACCACTGTATATGCAATTTGTCCTTAAGGTGTCATTATGTGGTACATGACTGTATTTAAAATATGCTCCATACACTCAAGAATTTAGAGAAAAACATAAGCATGATAAGGAGGGATATGGAAGATATTTAAAAAAAGACCCAAATGGAACTTATAGAGATCAAAGATACAGTATTTTAGAAGTAAAAATGCACTGGGTGGGATAAACAATATATTAAGACACTACAAAAAAAATTAAGGACCTTGAAGCCATGGAAATAGTAAGTACCCAAGATGAAGCACACAGAGATAAAAAACTGAAATAAAGCCATAATAAACTAGAATGTGGTGGCTCACACCTGAAATCTCAGCACTCAGGAGGGTGAGGCAAGAGGACTGAGAGTTGGAGGCCAGCCTAGCATACAAAGAAAGACATTGTGGAAAGAAAGAGGGGGGAGGGAGGGGGAAGGAAGGGAGGGACGAGGGAGGGAGGGAGGGAGGGGGGAGGGAAAGCATGATGAGGTACCACTTCACATTCATTAGGATGGTTATAATTTTTAAAATCAGATTATTACCAGTGGTATCAAGGTTGTAGAGAAATCAGAACACTTGTGGTGGAGATATAAAATGGCACAGTCACTTTGGAAAACAGGCTTGCAGCTCCTCTAAGAGCTAAACATAGAATTACCATTTGACCCAGTAATTCCACTCCCCAGTATATATCCAAGAGAAATGAAAATGCATGTCCATCCAAAGCTTGTATACAAATGCTCACAGCAGCAGAATGCATTACAGCCCAAAAGTAGAAACAACCCAAATGCCCATCAATGGATCAACAGATAAAACATTTGGTACATCCATACAGTGGAGTAATTGGCCATGAAAAGGAATAAAGTACTGATACATGCAAGAGTAAGGATGAACCTTGGAAACACCATGCTAAGTAAAAGCTACTCACAAAGGCCACATATTTCTATCCCAATAATATGAAATGTCCAGAATAAGCAAATATAATCTACAGAGACAGAAAGCAGACTGGTGGTATGTTAAGGCTGGCAGAGAAAGGGAATAGGACAGTGACAGCTAAAGGGCATGTGGCTTCTTCTTGAGGTGGTAAAACTGTTCTAAAATTGACTGTGGAGTTGGCTGCACAGCTCTGCAAATGTACTAAATGCCACTGATTTATACACTTCAGAGGGGTGAATCGTACAGTATGTGAATTGTATCTCAGTAACACTGTTATAAAGAAAGAAATGACCATGTGGTGTTGGAGTGGGATTAGAAACATATATCTGCAGAACAGAATAGAGAACTCAGAAAGGGTCCCCCCACAAAAGACCCAACTAATTTTTAACAAAGACACAAAAGCAGGTCAACTGAGAAAAGGCAGCCTTTCAACAGGTGCTATTAGAGTTCCAGAGGCAAAAAAGAGACCTATGTCCTCAATTTCATGCCCTATACAAAGAGTCACTCAAAATGAATCACAGAATTACATGCAAAACCTGTAATTATAAAGCTTTCAGGGGAAAAAATTAGAAAAAAAGATTCATGGTCTAAGGTTGATAAAAAGTTCTTGGACTTGATATCAAAAACACAATCCATAAAAGAAACAAATGGATTAATCAGATTTCACCAAAATTAAAAACTCTTGCTCTGCAAAGGAACCTATAAAGAAAATGGAAAATTATGGAGTGGGGGAGGAGAGAAAGAGAGAAAGAATATGAATGAGAATATTTACAAACCAGATGGTGAACAAAGACTAGCATCTAGAATACATACAGAATTTTCGAAACTCCATAGTAAAACCACAAATGATCTTGGATTGGGGGTGTGACTCTGTGGTAGGGCAGCACTTGCCTAGCCAAGAGTGAGACCTTGGATTCAATCTCAATGCCATAACAAACAATAAAAACACCGAAAAAACCCCAATAATCGTATCATCAAAAAGAAAAAAATTAAACAATCCAATTAGCAAATGGATAAAATATATAGGGAGACAGTTCCCTGAAGAAGATATGTTGTTTTTACTGTTAGGTGCTGTCAGAGTTTGAGTCTGACTCATAGCAACCCTCATAGGGTTTTCAATGACTGACTGTTTCAGGATTGCCTTGGGAGTGGGTTGCCACATCCTTCTTCTGTTTTTGTGGTGCTGGGAATTGAACTCAGGGCCCCAGAGACTGCAGAGCAGCAATCTACCAACTGAGCTAAATCCCAGACTGAAGAAGATATGCAGATGGCAAATAAGCACATGAAAGATGCTCAACATCATTAGTATGAGGGAAATTAAAATCACAATGAGATACCGTTACATACCTATCAGAAAGACTAAAGTAAAAAACAGTAAAACACCAAATGCTGGTGAGGTTGTAGAGAGACACTGGATCACTTGTATATTGCTAGTAGGAATATAAAATGAAATAGCCACTCTAAAAGACAGTGTGGCCGTTTCTTAAGAAAAACAAAATGTGCAATTACCATATGACCCAGCAACTGTGCTCCTGGGCATTCATCCCAAAGAAATGAAGACTTCTGCTCAGACAAAAGCCAGTATATGAATATTTATAGCAGCCATATTCATAATAGCTAGAAACTGAAAACAACCAGATGTCCTTCAGCGGGTGAATAGTTAAACTTCAGTACATCAGCCCACTGACTACTGCTCAGTAATAAAAAGAAACAAACTATTGATGTATACAATATTGTGGATGCATTTCCAAAGAAAAAAAGCCCATCCCCAAAGCAGGTGACATGTATACAACACTCCACTCAACCACCGCAGTCATTCCTCTTAACTGCATATGGAATTGAGCCAGACAGATCAAATGTGGAGCCACAAGTTTCTATACATTTAAAAGGACTGAAATCATAGGATGTATTTTCTTTGAACCTGGAGGGTAAAGAACAAGGCAAGGAGAAGGGTTGGAAGGATATGCAAACCATTCATGTAGGGATGATGGGAACTATGCTGTGAGGAAAGCAAAAAAGATTTTTGAGCAATAGCAAGGTGGTGGATTTGATAATTCTCCATCAGCGATTAAATGTTCAGGGTGAGAGAGAGAGAAAAGGTCTGGCAATCAAGGGGTGGGGGCAGAAGTCTCATTTGCCAGATAGAGAACATGGAAGGAGGAAGTGCAGGCTGGGCTTGGGGAGAAAGGACGAGACTGCTCTGGAGAAATGCCACGTTTGTGATGTTGGTGAGACACCCAGGAAGGTGTCCAGTGGCAGGAAGAGACACCCGGCCTTTGAGGGGGATCTGGGTAATTCGTTTCAGAGAATGTATAAAGGAAAGATGCTGGAAATGGAACTCCATGAAATACCAGCACATCAGTAAGGCTCAGAGCGAGAAGTAGCCCACAAAAACGTGGGAGGAAGGCAAGGGCGTTTCAAAAAGCAAGAAATGGCTGACAAACTCAAATGCCATAGAGAGAGGTCAAAGACTAAGACAGCTAAAACATCCTAGTGGGTTTCATGAGTGTTAGAGTTGCTGTAGTGGCTTTTGTCTTCTCTTAGCTCATTTGTTTCCTATGTAAACAGGATGATCCCAGCTAGCCCACTGAATACTTGTCAGAATTTAATGAAATAATGCACTGGGGTTTAGCTCAGTTAGTAGAGCGATGCTCTGCACTTTCTGAGGACCTGAGTTCAACCCCCAGCACTGCAAAAATGGGAGAAGGAGAAGGCAAGACACTCCTGAAAGAATCCTGAAACAATGAGCCATTGAAAACCCTATGAGGGTCACAATGAGTCAGACTCAACTCGATGGTACCTAACAACAATGAAATAATAGATGTGGCAGTGCTCAGTACACCACCTATAAATCTCATGGTAAAGGTTCATCCTGCAAGAAGATAGCACTATTAAGTATGATGCCTGGGCTTTTTCAGAAGGATTCTGCTGGCCAACATCCAGTTTCTTGGCAGCACTAAGCACATAGTAAGTGCTCAATAAATGGTAGCTGTTCTCATCACCTGCTATTTACACTTTGGCCACCCTTCAAGCCATAGTGAAGTCAGCTGTTGGAAGGCATGAAGATCGGTATCCCTCTTGCTCTGGATGGGGAAATTGGCCTGACTACAGAGAGCTTTTATCACCAGCTCAGCTGTCTCTCCAGTCAAGGTACTGATTCAAATGTCAAACCTTCTCCCTAGAATGGACTCTGTCATCCAAAAGCAATAAGATTTTCTAATCATGGACAGAGAGTTCAAACCATGGGCAAAGCAAGGTGCTGGATACTCACAAGGAAAGTGACCTGCCAGAACTTCACCCTGCTCATCTGGAAAGTGACATCCTGGGTCTGGCCATTGGGCAGGGTTATACAGCAGCTGATCTCATTCCTGCCGATGGAAAGCATGGCACCACAGCCTGGCTCCGGGTAGTCGCAGGTACAGGGATCCAGATGGATGCATCCATAGAGCCGGACCTCCTGGGACAGCTCCAAAAACTACTCCGAGGTGGGCGATAGGAGGAAGCAGAAGACATAGGTGAAGAGCCCACGTGGGACACTACTGCCGTCCTAGCGGAAACCATGGAATTGACTAACAGTGAAAGCACCTTTGCTTCTGGGCCATGAGAATGAAGACAAGGCCCTTTGTGCTGACAATAAGCCCTGGGGAGGGTCAGGGCATGTCCTGCCAGGGCAGGGGCCATTCTGCCTCCTTCACTATGTAGCCCTGCTCTTGTTACAGTGCTTGGGGCCAAAATATTCAGTGAATGAGTGGATGAGAAGTGGAGTTGAATAACACGCATGATAGATGTGATTCTATCTCAGTAGATTACTGCAGCAATATAGACAAAAGTGCACCCTTAAAATGTCATCCTTTTAAAAATGAAGCTGAGAGCTGTGTAGAAGGAAACACGGTTTGTTTTTTCAGGATGCTCTATATCAGAGGTCCCTAACCTTTCTGGCACCAGGGACCATTTTTGTGGAAGACAATTTTTCCACAGACTGGGAGGAGGGAATGTTGGTCTGACGGGAGGTGGGGCTTAGGTGGTAACATGAACAATGGGGAGTGACTATAAATGACGATGTAAATAGAGATAGTACTGTCCTCCGCTTTATATAATGGTGGCATTAACTGTCAGAGAAAGCTATTTTAAAAACGGCAATGAAATGAGAGTGCAAGTGGTCTGCTTCCTAAGTAGAATTCCAGACAGCTTCCAGTGCCCAGGGAATACTTTAATGTCACTTTTTTTTTTTTTTTTGGTACTGGACGTTGAACCCAGGGCCCCACACTTGTATGCTTTGCAAGTGCTGTACCACTGAGTTGCACCTCAGGCCATTTTTTCGCTTTTTTGAGACAGGGTCTCCCTAAATTACGCAGACTGCCTCTGGTCTGGAACTTGCGATCCTTCTGCCTCTGCCTCCCAAGTTGCTGGGATTACAGGCGTGCACCACCATGCCTGGCCTAATGTCACTTTTAAAGTTTAGCTTTTCTCTCTGCTTCTGAAGTGACCTAAGAACAGAGAACATTTGCAGTTTATGCCTGTGGTCCTGGCATCCTGTCCCATTAATATCTACCCAAGACTTTTCATTTATAAACAAAGTATTTTTTTTCCCAGTACTTGGTGGTTGAACCCAAGGCCTTGCACATACTTTGAAAGTGCTCTACCACTGGGCTGCACCCTCAGATTATTTTTCATTTTTTATCTTGAGACAGGGTCTCGCTAAATTGTGCAGGCTGCCTCTGGCCTCGAACCTGCAATCTTCCTGCCTCCTGAAACATGGGGAATCCAGGTGTGAGCCGCTGTGTCTGGCCAAAGTACTACTGTTAATGATTGCCTTTACATAAGCTGATAGTGGCTTGAGGACCCCTACCTTGTTCTTTCAGCTTTCACCATGGTTCTGGCCTAATGGAGTGTGAGATGTGTGTGCAGAGACCACAGTTCCCACGTTAGCACATGGTTAATCAGAATGACTACCACCCAGGGACAGCCTCGCTTTTTTCCGATCCTTTCTGAAGTGAGGTAACATACAGCTCCCTTTCAAGACCTGTGTGAAACCCTCTCTGATAAGATGAAACATGCCAATGTGCAAGTGGAGAGGAACAGCTGCCTTCTGGTCTCATGCTGGCTGGGCAAGTATTCAAAGCTAACTGTCCCTCCCAGGCACATGGGCCAGCTCATTGTGCTTCGGTTCAGTTTAGCTTGAGGGATGCATGAAGCTGCCCAGCCTCGGCTGGTGAGAAGTATCAGATAGTACAAAATGGGATGACACAGTATAGGGAGGGGTGAGGACAAGGATTGAATTTTCTTGTCACAGAAAGTAGAGAGAGTATCTTTATACTCTTTCTATAATACTTACATACGTAGTATAAATCTATAATATTTGATAACACCTTTTAAAAAAATGTAATAAGCCCTTAACTACAATATGTTAAAAGAAATGAAAATATTTAATTAAAAGAGGAGCTCCATTTTGAAATAAAGTTGATAATGAATAAGAAACTTAAAATGCTTGTTGGCTTTTGCTATCCATAAGGGAATTTAATGTCATGATATTAACTATGTGAAAACTAGAAGACAGAAACCCACAAGGATCACCTACTTGAAAAATTGTTCTTTTAAGACTATACCTGAAAAAGACAATTTCCATGTGTACCTGCAGAAGGTATGTTCATATTTTTTTCATTTAGAGCAGGGGTTGACTTCTGTAAAGAGCCACAGAATAAATATTTGTGGTTTTAGGGGCATACAGTCTCTATACTAACCTATCACCTCAGCACAAAAGCAGTCTTAGATAATACAAAAATAAGTTTGACTGCGTGCCAATAAAACTTTATTTACAAAAACAGTAACACATAAGCCACAGTTATCTTTGATTTAGAGCAAATAACTTTTCTTTGAGCTGAGTTCACTCATTTTCAATTTTAAGTTTTCTTGTATATGTACACTGTTGTTGTTGTTGTTCTTAGGTGCTGTCGAGTCAGTATCTGAGTCATAGCTACTCTCATAGGGTTTTCAATGGCTGACTGTTTCGGGATTGCCTTGGGAGTGGATTGCTAGGCCCTTCTCCCATTCTTGTGGTGCTGGGAATTGAACTCAGGACCTCAGAGACTGCAGTGCAGTGCTCTACCAACTGAGCTAAATCCCAGCCCCTGTATATGTACATAAAGAAAAGCAATAGTTGTTAATGTTTGCTCCATTAGCAGATTAAAGTATTTTTGTGGTATTTTGGGGCTGAACCCAGGGTCTCTCACACATGCTTTGCAAGCACTCTACCAGTGATGTGCACCCTCAAACCATTTTTTAAAATTAATAAATGTTAGTGGGGAACAGAGTAATAAGGCTTTTGCTATTTCCATTGTGCACCTATTACATCATTTTTGGTTACACTTATATCAACTTACATAATTTATGAAACTCTTTGATTAGTATGTGGTAAAAATTATATGCAATTACAGGTTATATTCTTATTTTTCCCATGTGTTCTTGGAGTTGCAACATATAACTTGAGATTGCCCTCTCCCACTTTTTAATCCTCTGTATCATTTCCTCTCCTAGTAGATGACTCCTCCTTCTTTCTACTGTACTTGTATTTTCCCTTCTTAGATAAGGCTGATTGTGTGTGTGTGTGTGTGTGTGTGTGTGTGTGTGTGTCTGTGTGTGTGTGTATCTCTATCTATCTATCTATCTATCTATCTATCTATCTATATCTATATCTATATCTATATATATATACCTGCTTAAAGTTTTTTTCTTCCTTTAAGCTCGCTTTACTTCCCAGATATGAGAACAGATGGTATTTCTCTTTTTGGACCTGGGTTTGTTTGCTTAGGATGATATTCTCCAATTCCACCCATTTTGCTGCAAGTGACATTATTTCATTCTGTTTCATTGCTTAATATTCCATTGTCTATATATACCACAACTTTTTTCCTCCATTCCTCTGTTCATGGACATCTTGGTTGACTCCATACCCCTGTGATTGTGAAGAGGGCTGCATTAAATATGGAAATGCAGGTGTCTCTGTGGTATAATAACTTATCATCCTTTGGGTATATTCCCAGGAGTGGTATAGCTCAGTCACATGGCAGTTCTATTCTTAGTTTCCTAAGGTAATTTCATATTGATTTTCAAAGTGGCTGAATTACTTTACAATCCTACCAGCAGTGTAAAAGGGTTCCTTTTTTCCATATCCTCGCCAACACATCTATTATTATTTGTTTTATTGATTGTGGTATTCTTACTGGAGTGAGTTGGAATCTTGGTGGTGTTTTGATTTGCATTTCCCTAATGGCTAGGGAATATGCAGGGCTGGGATTTAGCTCAGTAGGTAGAGCGCTGAGCTGCAGTCTCTGAGGCCCCAAGTTCAATTCCCAGCACCGCAAAAATGGGAGAAGGGCCTAGCAATCCACTCCCAAGGCAATCCCGAAGCACTCAGCCATTGAAAACCCTATGAGGGTCGCTATGAGTCGGATACCGACTCGATGGCACCTAACAACAACAACAACAACAAAGAATATGCATGCAAATGAAATTTGTTTTGGCCTGCAGCGGTAGCCCTGTGGCATCCGATCCTGTCAGATCTCGGAAGCTAAGCAGGGTCGGGCCTGGTTAGTACCTGGATGGGACACTGCCTGGGAACACCAGAAGCTGTAGGCTTGGGAGAAGGACCTGGCAACCCCCTCCCAAAAATCAATCTGCCATTGAAAACCCTATGAACAGCAGAGAAGCACTGACAATAGTGTTTCCCCTGTTGAACAGAGGGTCGCTATGAGTCGGATACCGACTCGATGGCACCTAACAACAACAACAATGGCTAGGGGGGCTGGGATTTAGCTCAGTGGGTAGAGTGCTGCACTACAGTCTCTGAGGCCCCGAGTTCAAGTCCCAGCACCGCAAAAAATGGGAGCAGGGCCTGGCAATCCACTCCCAAGGCAATCCCGAAACAGTCAGCCATTGAAAACCCTATGAGGGTCGCTATGAGTCGGATACCGACTCGACGGCACCTAACAACAACAACAACAACAATGGCTAGGGATATTGATATTTTTTTCATGTCTTTCTTGGACCTTCGAACTTCTTTGAGAACTGTCTGTTCACTTCCTTTGCCCACTTATGTATTGGGTTGTTGTCTTAGAATTTGCTTTCTTAAGTTCTTTATCTGCCATTGAAAACCCTATGAACAGTAGAGAAGCACTGACAATAGTGTTTCACCTGTTGTATGTAGGGTCGCTATGAGTTGGATACTGACTCCACGGCACCGAACAACAACAAAAGTTCTTTACATATTCTTGAAATTAGTCCTCTGATGTGTAGGATGCAAAGATTCTCTCCCATTCTGTAGGCTCTCCCTTAACTCTGTTGATTGTTTCCTTTACTATATAGAAGTCTTTTAATTTTATGCAATCCCATTTGTTAATTCTTGGTTCCATTTCCTGGGCAATTAGAGTCTTATTAGGAAATACTTTCCTATGCCTATACTGGAGCATGTTTCCTATCTTCTCTTCTAGTAGTTTTAAGGTTTCTGGTTTTATGTTGAGGTCTCTTACCCATTTAGAATTGACTCTCATGTATATTAAGATATACAGGTCTATATTCAGTTTCCTGCAAATGAACAACCCCTTTGTCAAAAAGCAGGTGGCTACAGTTGTGTAGGTGCATCTCTGGGTCTTCAGTTCCATTCGGTTGGTCTTCAAGCCTATGTTTGTACAAGTAACAAGCTGTTTTTGCCACTATAGTTTTGTAGTATAGTCTGAAGTCAAGTATAGTAATCTCACCTACACTACTTTTGTATCTCAAGATTGTTTTGTCTATACATGGTCTTTTGTACTTACATATGAATTTTAGGATTACTTTTTCTATTTCTACAAAGTCTGCCATTGGAATTTTAATGGAGATTGCATTAAATCAATAAATTGTTTTTGGTAATATAGCCATCTTTACAATATTGATTCTCCCTTTCCATGAACAAAGGAGATCCTTCCATCTTCCAGTATCCTCTGCAATTCCCTCCTTTAGTGTTTTGAAGTTTTCCTTGTAGAGATCTTCAGGGTCTTTTGTTAGATTGATCCCTAAATACTTAATTCTTTGGTGGGCTATTGTAAATGGGATTATTGCCTAAATTTCCTTTTCTTCCTGTTTACTATTGTTGTAATAGAAGGCTAATGATTTTGGCATGTTAATTTTGTATCCTGCTACTTTGCTGAAGGTGTTAATTAGCTCTAAGAGTTTTGACAGGGCTGTGATTTAGCTCAGTTGGTAGAGCACTGCTCTGCAGTCTCTGAGCTCCCAGGTTCAATTCCCAGTACTACAAAAATGGGAGAAGGATGTAGCAATCCACTCCAAAGGCAATCCCAAAACAATCAGCCATTGAAAACCTATGGGGGTCACTATGAGTCAGACACAACTCGACAGCACCTAACAACAACAAGAGTTTTCTAGAGGAATTTTTGGGGTCTTTTTTTTTAATCAAAGGATCATCTCGTCCATGAACAAGGATAATTTGACTCTTCTTTGCCTATCCTTTGATTTTTTTTCTTTGCCTGATTGCTCTGTCTTTGGACTTTGATTGCAATATAGAATAAAAGAGGAGAGAGTGGACATCCTTGTCTTGTTCCTGATCTTAGAGGGAATGGCTTCAATTTTTCCTGTTTAGTACAATATTGGCTGTAGGATTGTCATAGATTGGTTTTATGTTGTTGAGGTATTTCCCTGTTATGCCCATCTTCTCCAGGGCTTTTATCATGAAAGGATATTGAACTCTGTCAAAGGCCTTCTCAGCATCAATTGAGATGATCACGTGATTTTTGTCTGTAAGTCTTTAGATATATTGAATTACATTTGTTGATTTTCATATGCCTTGCATCTGTAGAATGAAGCTCCCTTGATCACGGTCTATGATCTTTTTTACTATTGCTGAATTTGGTTTGCCAGAATTTTATTGAGGACTTTTGTGTCTATGCTCATCAGGGAAATTGGTCTAAAGTTCTTCTTCTTTGAAGTGTCCTTGCCTGGTTTTGGTATCACGGTAATGCTGGCTTCATTGAATGAATTTGGAAGTGCCCCTTCCTTTTTTACTTTATGAAGTAGTTGGAGAAGAATAGGTATTAATTCTTTTTTGAAGGTTTGATAGAATTCTGCTGTGAACCCATTGGGGCCTGGGCTTTTCTTTTTTGGGAGATTCTGTATTGCTATATCCATTTCAGTGAATATAATGGGTCTATTTAAACTGCTTATGTCCTTGGGCTTAATTTTGGTAATATACATGTGTTAAAGAACATTTCCACTTCTTCTGTATTTTCATTTTTTTTCTTGGAGTACAATGTCTAAAAGTATTTCCTGATGATCTTCTGGATTTCATTGGCATTGGTGGTTATGACTCCATTCTCATCTCTAATTTTTAAATTTGGATCTCTTCTTTCTGTTGGTGAGACTGGCTAGGAGAGTGTCTATTTTATGTATCTTTTTGAAGAACCAGCTGTTAGTTTGATTAATTCTTTGAACTGTCATTTTGGATTCTAATTGGGATATTTCTTCCTTGATCTTGGTAATTTCGGTCTGAGTGTTCCTTTTGGGATTGGCTTGTTAGCTTTTTAGTGCCTTTAGATAAGTCATTAAGTTATTTAATTGGGCCTTCCCTAACTTAATGATGACGACACTCACGGCCATAAACTTCCTTCTTAGAACTCCCTTTGCTGTATCTCATAAATTTTGATAGGATGAATTTTCATCCTCATTTGATTGCAGAAATTTTTAAATTTCCTCTTTGATTTATTCAATGACCCATTGATCATTCAGCAGTGAATTTATAACATTTCTAAAAAATTTCTTGCTTCTGAATTCTAGTTTTATTCTATTGTGATCTCATAAGGTATAGGGGATGATTTCTATTTTATTATATTTGTTGAGACCATTTTTGTGGACCAAAATGTGGTCTGTCTGAGAAAAGGTTCCATGTGGTGCTGAGAAGAATGTGTATTTCACATCTAATGGATAGAATATTCTGTAGATGTCTGTAAGGTCCATTTGGTCTGTGGTGCTATTCAAGTCTTTCATTTCTCTGTTGATTTTTTGCTTTAGTGACCTGTCTCTTGGTGAAAGTTGGGTATTGAAATATCTCATTATGTCTGATCTGATGTGTTTCTTTATCTCCAGTAAAGTTTGTTTAACCCATTTTTCACTCTTTATCTTGAGACAGGGTCTCACTAAGTTACACAGGCTGCCTCTGGCCTCAAATGTGCAATCTTCCTGCCTCTGCCTCCCAATTCACTTGGATTATAGGTGTGTGCCACTGTGCCAAGTCTGTAGCAGAAGAATTTTGCAAACAAATAATGCTGATTATGGATCAGTACAATTAGATGCTTTGACAGAAAATAAGTTAATTTCAATAATGATTCAGTTTTAAACTCTAGTTTATATATTCATAGTTCTTAAAAGACCATAATCACAAATGGTATGGTAAATTGAGATAAAATGCTTACTATAGAAGATAAAATTTGATTTGTGGGAAAAAAATACAAGTACACATTTTGGTAGTACATAGCAGCATAGTAAAAACAATATTCATATTAAATTAGGAAGATAGAACGGATATATACTTAGAGTTGGTTCTGGAATACACAATTTATAATTGAATTCAAAGTAGCAGCACTAGCCAGGCGCGGTGGCGCACACCTGTAATCCCAGTGGCTCAGGAAGCGGAGGCAGGAGGATCGCAAGTTTGAGACCAGAGGCAGTCTGCGTAACTGAGTGACACCCTGTCTAAAAAAAAAAAAAAAAAAAAAAAAAAAAAAAAAAAAAAAAAAAAAAAAAAAAAAAAAAAAAAAAAAAAAAGTAGCAGCACTATTCTACCCATCAAAATGAAGATGCACTTGTCAAAATGCATAAACACACAGAAATTGAACTCTAAAAGTTTTGTGACAAAGCTGAGGTAGAATGCTAGGTGAGGGAGGTGGCATACTAAATCATGGAAGAATGTGCCTTTTTCTTTTGTTTCCTTTTTTGTAGCCCATCAATAAAACTCTCAAAGTGTCTGAGCCTTTGAAGAATTACTTTCTATATCAACCTAAGTATAAGTGAGGCCCCTAAATTTTGGTTGTATTTCATTCGAAATCAATGCTGTAGTTGCAGACACTAACAAAGACTAAAGAATGAAAAAAGACAATACATTGAAGCAGAGGCGACTTCTGCTGTTAGAATTATGTCTAATCTGTCAGACTCATATATCCTGCTTCAGGGCAGGAGGATATGACTTCATGCTGCCTTTATAGAAATTTTTAAAAAGGATGTTTAGGGATGTATCCTGAGAAATAATAGAACACATACTGAAACACAGTATGATGTTGGCTGCAGTGTTCTGGGACCTCCACTAGGACCTGTACTGGGTGTTGAGAATATAGAAAGTAAGTATAAATTAGACACAATCCTGGGTCTCATGGCTCTAGCTGGCGAAGTGATTTATAGCAGCAAAAGCTGGAAACAACTTTACTTCCAATAATAGCAAAGTGGCTAACTAAATGATAACATAACCATAAAATGGAATACTTTACAGTCATTACAAATAATATAGAGAATCTATATTAATTAACTTGGCAAAAGACTCAATACCTGTAATTTTTAGAATCTTTAAACAATAAGCTTTTATCTTAGAGTCAGAAAAATCAATGAAAGTATTCTCATTTTGAAAAAGAACCTCACTTTTAGTCCATGATGGGTTTAAAAATTACGGAAAGCTCAATTCCGATATGTTTCTTGAACTCCCTTCCACAGGATATCTCTAGGTACAATACTTGACTCACCTTTGTTTGATTGCCTTCCTTCTGGAGAGCCTCTAATTTCTCCCTCTGTGCCTGCGTAGGTTTGGCCCACTCTTTTTCAATGTCCTGTACTGCCTTAAAACAAAATAAACTGTATGAGTAGCAATCTTTGCAAAAATGAATTAATCTGACAAAAACAAACTCATGTGTGAAGAGCTGGAATAATAGATCCATTGGATCTACATAAGGATTTGGCATATTAGAAAGGTTACTTTTCTTCCTTTTTTTATCAAATTTTTTTTTTTTAATTTTTTGAGACAGGACCTTGCTATGTAGCCCGGGCTACCACTGAACTCACAATCCTCCTGCTTCATTCTCTTTAGTGCTGGGATTATAAGGGTGCACCACTATGCCTGGTTAATGGTTATTTTGAAATGAATTAGTAAGAAAAAGATGGTTAGACAGTTGGGAGACAATTGGCAACACTTGGCAAGGAAAATAAAACCAGTTTAAATCTCATAAATTGATAAAAGTGTAAACAAAAGTGATGTAATAGTTGCATCAAGGAAAAAGCAAATGCTGCATTATCCTGTACCCCACCAACATTTACCAATAAAGAGGAAAAAAAAGAAAAAAGAACAGAAAATGAGCTCTTTCCCCAACCCACCCAGGCAAATAATTTCCAGAGGGATTAAAGTATAAAAGGCCATAAAAGAACCAGGAAATAATAAAGATGAATGTATTCATCTGATCTTGAAGTGGGAATTATTTTTTAAGATAAAAATGACAATGTAAAAGAATAATCATATATAATTACATGAAAATGCAAATTTCTGTACATAAAAACTACTAAGAAAAACACTAAGAAGCAGATGGTAAACCAGGGGAAATGATTGCCTCATATATGGCAAAGGGTTAACATTTATAGAAAGGAATAGGAAAAATGTAAATGTCCCCAATAGGAAAATGAAAAAAAGACATGCATTGGCCATTGACCAAAAGGAATTCCGAATGACAAATATACAGTCAATCTCATTAGTAATTAAAATTGGTTTTGCCTCTTAACTTGGCAAAGACTAAAACATATACTGCTAGACTTGACAAGGATTTGGAGAAAAAGCACATTCCATATAGGAGAGATGGATTTAATTGGTACAACTTTCTAGAGGTAATTTGGCAATACAAATCTAAAACCACCTATAAGAATCATAAATATAAATATGGGGAAAATATATTGATAAGGCTATTACTACTATTGTTTATAATAAAAAATTTTAAATTTATTGATAGTAGAGACACGCGATCCTCTGTATTTGTGGATTGTACATCCATGGATTAAACTGACTGTGGTTGGAAAATATTCAGGAAAAAAATGCATTTGTACTAAACATACACAGACCTTTCTCATCATTCTTCCCTAAACAATACATTATAACAACTGTTTACACAGTATTTTCAATGTACTAGGTATTGTAAGTAATCTAGAGATTATTTGCCTGTAGCCATACCACTGTGGTATCCCGTAGCCATACCACTGTGTTCTATCCCATCAGATTTTGGAAGCTAAGCAGAGTCAGGCCTGGTTAGTACTTGGATGGGAGACCGCCTGGGAATACCCCATGCTGTAGGCTTGGGAGACGGACCTGGCAATCCAATCCCAAAAAACAGCCATTGAAAACCCTATGAATAGCAGAGAAGCACTGACGGTACTGTTTTGTCTCTTAGTATACAGGGTTGCCATAAGTCCAGTGCTGACTTGACGGCACCTAACAACAACGGAGATTATTTAAGGTATACCGGAGGATGTGTGTAGGTATAGGGAAATACTATACCATTTTATGTAAGTGACTTGAACATGCTTGGATTTTGGGATCTGTGGAGGGTACCAGAACTGCTCCTCTGTGGCTATTGAAGGACAATGATACATTGCTTGCTGTGTGACCGGCAATGTTCTAATCACTCTAAAATCAATCCTTACAGCTACCTTGTGAGGAAGATGCTGTTATGAAATGTCTAAAAATAGGTAATTGAGTTTGTGTAGGACCAAATATAGGTTATGCTATCATTAAAAATTATATAGAACATGTAGAAACGTGGGAAAATCTGTAAGGTATTTATACATGAAAAGAATATCAAGTTGCAAACTGAGAGAATAGTAGACCAAATTTTTATAAAACAAACTTTGTACATTTATAAATCAAGGAAATTGATGAGCATAAGAAGAGAAGTATCTATAAAATAAACACACCCATAGAAGTTAATAGGTTGGTTTTTTGTTTGCTTTTGAGACAAGGTCTCACTATGTAATCTAGGCTGACCTTGAATGCATGATACTCTTGCCTCTGCCTCCAAGTGCGAGGATTATGTGCATGCGCCACCACATCCTGTCTGCTCAGCTTTGAGTAACTGCCATTAGTGTTTTCAAACTCCAAACCCCTGAGGAGTTCCTCAGCTGTTTCCTAACCCATTGAAGGTTCCAGCTAAACCCCATTAGGTTCAAAGGCAGAAATCACCTGGAGGACCCCCTGTCCCACCCCAAGAAGGAGGATCACTGGATGGTCCTAAAGCCACATGAAAAGTAGAAGTGATGAAGCCATTTGGCTACATCCACCTTCTCTGCTCCAGGTACCCTTCTCTGTGCACTTCCCCTCTTTGAGCACCAGGTCACTCTGCCTTGAGCCAGCCTGGCCCTAGGGAGACAAAGGTGTGAACTGTACATCTCACCAGCTGCAGACACTGAGCCTGTGCTACTTTGATTCCTGATGATTGAGAAGCACGTGCCACTGGTCCTTATATTGTCACCCCCTCAAGGGAAGACCTTGTGCACTTCACCTCAGTGGGTTTTGCCCCATGTGTTACATGCAGCAAATACTCAACAACTGTTTGCTAGCTATAAGGTGCTTATTTTCACCTTTGTCTGAATGCAAGTCTCAGTGATGCTGGTAGGGCATACCTTATTTTTAAGAGGAGGATGAAAAGTTGAATACGTTTTTAACATTGCCATTTAGGTTGGGGGGAACGGATGTGGGATTTAGAGAGAAGAAAAATAACTAGTATTTGTTGAGAATCTGCTTTAGCTAAGTTTCTCATTGATTTTTCTCCCAACTATTCTGTGGTAATAATTACTACCACTTTAGTGATGGCAAATTGAGGCCTGGAGAGGTTATGATGTTCAAGGTGACCCAGTAAATAAGTGGCAGGAGTGAGATTAAACCCAGGTCTGGCCACAACACCAGACCCTCCTACTCTTGTCCAAGACACTGAATTCTTACCAGGTAGGGAGCTACCCACCCCCAGCTTTCTCCTTGTCTCCAACTGTTCTCAAAAATGAGCCTGCAATTAACATGAAGAACAACACAACTTTTTCTTTCCTGAATGCTATTTGGTGTAAAAGCCCCATAAGGACTGTTAGCTCAGGGCCACCACGTCAAAAAGGATGGATAGCTAAATAAAGAAGGTAAACAATAATCATAGCGGTAAACGCTGGCAAAAGACTGATCATTCATCACTGGGGACCCAGGAGGCCCACTCACTTAGATTTAAACATTCTACATCAGAAAACATAACTGGTTTTGTTTGGCTACCTATGAGAAGAGTTGACCCTGAATAATGGTTCACAAACCATCACGCAAATATTTTATATGCAGCAACTCCCTCTAAGATCCATCCTAGAAGAAGTACAACCTTGGAAGCTAGGATGGCTAGACTGCATCTTATGTATTTTGGACATGTAGTCAGGAGGGACCAATCCCTGGTGAAGGGCATCATGTTTGGGATATTGGTGGGTCAGTGAAAAAAAAGGAAGACCCTTAACTAGATGGACTGGCACAGTGGCTGCAACAATGGGCTTAAACATAAAAAAAAGATAGTGTGCCTGGCACAGGGTCGGGGAATGTTTCCTTGGGTTGTACATATGGTTGCTATGATTTGGACCCAACTTGACGGCACCTAACAACAACCCTGCAAGATGAGCCAGTGTGGGTGTGAAGCCCACACAAAAACTTCTACTCCATTATTTGGTGCCCTAAAGAGTGGCTAATGGAGATCCATTCTAAACCTAATTTTCAAAGGTCAGTGAAATCATATAGACCATGATTGCCAGGATTTTCACACATGCTTCAGTGCTGTCTGCAGAAAGCATAGCTGTGAGAAAGAGGAGCATGTGCCTCTCCAAGGAAGGCATTGGCCACTTGCCTCTGGTTGGTGGAAGCAGGGGCCAGGAAGGCCAGGCACGTACGTGTGGTCACAAGGTATCAGGTCACGGGTGTCAGGGGACTAACGACTAGCTCACACTCCCTTACCACGACATGAGCCCGACATGGCCAAGGCACCTAGAGGAAGGAGCACTTTTTTCTAATTTGCACAAAGTTACTATACAGGTCAGTTTTGCCCTTGCTAAAATGTAGGCTCAGAACTGACCAACTGTTTGGTATGTTTGAGAAACCCCAGGAATTTACACTTTTCTATGCAATCTTTCATTTTGTTAATGCCACTCCAGCTGAAAAGCAGAAGAAAGGAAGGAAACGGCTTGTGGGGAAATAGTTGGCTCCTTGGACATCATGGGGCACATCTGTTTCAGAAAAATCAAATGGGCATCCCTCAACACTTAATTATGTCAATTCCATTGTTTGTCAGAATTCTTAAGACTTTCTTGCATTAACTTTTAAAAAGATGACTACTACTCACATACGCTAGGCACCCCAGGCACAGGAGCGAAAACACACAACTTCTGCACAGGCCACATGCCCGTGAAGCCAGCTCCAGAGCAGGTTTGCTGCCCATAGGCTCAGGCAAAAGCAGGTCATGTAAGTGTGAGACTTAGGGACCATGTGTAGCCTTACGTTATCGGAGATATCCTCTCTGGGCTCATCAAATTAGCCTAGATAGAATTTCATCTGCATATTCTGAGAGTGATTGTTGTATTCTCTCTCCACTTTTTTACTCTTTGATTTTGTAATCTGTGATGAGAATATATACAACATCAGGTCACGGGTGTCAGGGGACTAACGACTAGCTCACACTCCCTTACCACGACATGAGCCCGACATGGCCAAGGCACCTAGAGGAAGGAGCACTTTTTTCTAATTTGCACAAAGTTACTATACAGGCCAGTTTGTGCCCTTGCTAAAATGTAGGCTCAGAACTGACCAACTGTTTGGTATGTTTGATAACATACCAAACAGTTAAACATTTATCATTTTAACCACTCATAACAGTGTAATTCAGTGGCACTATATACATTCGCAATGTCATATAACCACTACTACTGTCTATACCAAAACTTTTTCACTGTCCCCCAACAAAAACCCAGCACCAGAGCCGGGTGGAGCGGCACATGGCTCTGATCTCAGCACTCAGGAAGCTGAAGAAGGAGGATGACAAGTTTCAAGCCAGCCTGGGCTACATAGCAAGAACCTGTCTCCACAAAACAAAAGAAGAAGAAGAAGAAGAAAAAAACCCTCCTCTTTGTACTCATTACATAATCACTTTTCCTTTTCCTTTCCCTCAGTCCGGGGTAACCTCTATTCTATTTCCGTCTTTATGAGTCTGCCTAGGAATGGACATAGAATTCTTTAGCACTATGACTTTTTAAAAAAGCAATTCCAAGCCCATAATAATGGCCTATCATAATGGTATTCTCACCTGCATATACAGCAAATCCACGGCCGCTCTGCAGTCTATCAGCATGGAGTCGAGGGCTGGATCCAGGTACCTGCACAATTCAGGAGCATTGAATGAAAACATATGACATGGCCAGGGGCACAGTTGGGAGTAAGTATGCTTGAAAGCAGTGACCCTGCACCCTAGGAGTCAGGACCCCCTTCTCTCACAAAGCCACTCCCGATACTTGCTAGCCTCCCTCCACCTCTTCTATTTTCTGTTTTCTCTATGCTTTGAGCTCTTACCAGCTGGGCTCCAAGAGTAAAGATGCAGAAAAAAATATATATATAGCTTCAAGGGAATGGTCTGCATTGCTTTTCACCAGCCTCCATTGTGGCCACAAAGTCCTGGATTCCCTTTCTCTATTCTGCACAACTGGCATGGTCAACTGCCCCCCACCACACACCCACATCCATATTCACCACCCTATTCCTGCCTACCCTCATTTTTCCCTTGAGCTGCCCAGGGAACCCCCTCCCCAGGTCTCCAAGTGCCACCCAAAGTGGTTTTTCCTGAGCAAGTTTTTGGATTCTTGGGCTTGCAGAAGTTGGATCACTTTTCTTACTTCCAAAGCCCGTCATGGGACACCTCAGCTTTCATTTCTCTTCCATCTCTTACCACTCTCAAGCCAACTCCACATTCTAGCCATGCTTTCTCTCCTCTTCTCTCATCCTGTTTGGAAGACCATTCCTCTCCACTCTCTATTCCTAACTTAGCTCTTTCTCTGCAAGTTTTACCTAGTGTCCCCTCCTTTGGTCCCTGCTTCCTAGGCTATGTGAGCAACCCATCCTCTGTGCTTCCTCAGCACCCTAAGTTTATCCAGATCACTGCTCTCATCAACTTTTCTTGATGCCAGATGTGAAGACCCTTGTTCCCTGTTCAGATTGCCCCTTTGGGTCAGCAGAGCAGCTTGCAAATGGCAGGTGCTCTAGATCAATAATCACCAGGGTGAACTAGGATTTATTACCATGTAATCACAGCTGCAGGCTGGGGTTAGCTCAGCTGGTAGAGCGACGCTCTGCAGTCTCTGAGGTCCCAAGTTCAATTCCCAGCCACACATAAACAGGAGAAGGATGTGGCAACCCACTCCCGAGGCGATCCCGAAACAATCTGCCATTGAAAACCCTATAAGGGTTGCTATGAGTTGGACACGACTCGACAGCACCTAACAACAACAGCAACAATCACAGCTGAATGCTGAGAGTGGACAGAAATGGTCAGGAAGGGTGAGCTATGGCTGATCTGCAATCGGCCAGAAGACACAAGCCAGTAGTTAGTTACTGCACTCAGAAGCTCAGGTGATGAAACCATGGTGAAAAATGCTGGGAATACAGACTATAGGAGTGGGGCTGGGTAAGCGTCCTGCCTCTCATTGTTATTTTCTATTTGTTTGTTCTAAGACTCCTCATTCTCAGGGAAATGACAGTATTTTCTGCAGAGATATGCTTGTGTCCTCTTAATCTAGGAATACAGGTGGCCCTGGTACATATCCTTTAGGGATGTAAACTGAATACTTAAGAGTTCAAATTCACTGCAAATTAGCTGAGTCCATCATTTGCCTTCAGGGAATACCATAGTTCAACAGGTGAATCAGATCTGCTGTAATTATCAACAGATCTTTCAATTAATAGACAAATATTCCAGAGCAAATTCACGCCCAGTGACTTCTACTACGTGCTTCAATCTGCCTTCCTTCTCTGATGCCTCTCTGTAGAGACAAAGAATGGATGCTACCATCCTCCCTCTAATACCCCTGAGAATATCACCCTCCACACTCCGTGGATCAGGACAAATATTCTAGTTCATTCCACCCCATCATCCTCCCTGCTCTCTGCCTAACCTCCCCTAAGTTCCTGTTCTCTCTCCAACTACCAGCCTGTGGCCAGGATGTGGTGAGGCTCTGACAAGTTCTGCCCAACAATGGTTTGTCACTGTAACTACTCACCACTTTCTGAGTCCAACCTGACAGTTTGCCGCTGCAGAACTTTGTAGGCTAATGTAAGGGAGTTCAAAGTCGACCAACTTTTTCACAACTAGAGGAGGAGGAAAGACAGTCTTACTGGTTGAAACAGCATACAGTTTACATACAGAGCTTTCAAATGACAAAGAAAGATGGTCCAATTGGAAAAAATAAAGTCACAGTGAGAATATTCTCTTACGTGTGTATATACTTTTTAGCTTTCTGAAGTTCACTCTAAAAAGACACATAATTTGGTCCTTATTCAATCCTAGCCCCTTGGGTAGGAAATTTCACTCTGTGATACAGATGAGAAAAATAGGTCTAGGGATGCCCAGTGCCATGACCAGGACACCAAAGCTCTTCCAGGCCTAGCCCACATCCAAATTCTTTGACTTCCAACTCAAAACTACTTCCTCACCATTTCTTGACCACATAAACTGCTTTGAGGAAACTGACACCATCCCACAGCTAAAACCAGCTTTGCAATATCTAGAATGCAGTGGAAAAAAGCAAAAGCCATGGGAATCGGGATACCATCTTTTACTATCTCATTTGACCTTTTTTTTAGGGGTTAGAGTTTATCTCAGTTGGTACAGTGCTGCTCTGCGCTCTGGGAGGCCCTGGGTTTGATCCCCAGCACCGCAAAAACAGGAGGACATGGCAATCCACTCCTTTAAGCAATCCAGAAAACAATCAGCCATTGAAAACCCAATGAGGAGCCAGGCATGGTGGCCCACGCCTGTCATCCCAGTGACTCCAGAGGCAGAGGCAGGAGGATCCCAGGTTTGAGACCAGAGGCAGTCTGCGTAATTTAGGGAGACCTGGTCTCAAAAAGTAAAAAAAAAAAAAAAAAAAAGGGCTGGGGGTGCAGCTCAGTGGTATAGCACTTGCAAAGCATGCAAGTGGGAGGCCCTGGGTTCAACTGCCAGTACCACAAAAAAATAAAAGAAAGAAAAAAAAAAGAAAACCCGATGAAGTTTGCTATGAGTCGGACCTGACCTTATAGCATCTAACAACATGAAGACCTTTTTTATTTTATAAGTAATCTAAGAATTTTTAGCTAGAGGCCATAGTGTACACTTGTAATCCCAGCTACTCAGGAGGCTGAAGCAGGAGGATAGTGATTTCGAGGCCACAGGCAGCCTATGTGTCTTAGTGAGACCCTGTCTCAGAATAAAAAATAAAAAAGGGGTTTGGGGTATAGCTCAGTGGCAGAGCACTTGCCCAAAATTCACAAGGTCCTGGGTTCAATCCCCTAGTATCATATATACACACAAAAAGAACTTTTATATCATCTACATTTTATAGCAAATATTCCCTCATGGAGACATTGTGCTGTAGTAGGCTGTCCTGATACTGGAATCTAGCACTCCATCCATCAGGAAATGGGTGTGGCTAGCTGGGTGAAGGCCCGGATGAAGGTGAGGGAACACCAGGACTGGGACCAAGAGAGGCAGAAAAGGAAGCCCAGCCACTGAACTGACCTGAGGTCTGGCTCTTACCCTTGCTACCTTTCTGGGGCTATTCATCCCAGCTCACTCTTAACAAAGGTGTTGTTAGGTGCTGTCAAGTTGTGTCCAACTCATAGTGACCCTCATAGGGTTTTCAATGGCTGAGTTTTCCGGGATTGCCTCGGGAGTGGATTGCCACATCCTTCTCCCGTTTTTTGCACATCCTTCTCCCATTTTGGCGGTGCTGGGAATTGAATTTGGGACCTCAGAGACTGCAGAGCAGCACTCTACCAACTGAGCTAAATCTTAGCCTGAACACAACCTCCCATTCCCTAAATCTTGGCTCCAGGGCTGAGAACAGTAGTAGGGACCACAACCTGCAAGATGTATGGCTCCTAGGCAGTGTCTCCCACATCTGGGCTAAGCCCCTGCTCACATCTCCTGGCTGCTGTCTGCCCCTCTTACCAGAGAGCTGGCTCTCCCCGCGGAACTGAATGAGAAAGAGGCCAAAGTAGCCCAAGAGCTCCAGACACAGCCCAAGCTTCTGTGACACCACCTTAACCAGAGACAAGCAAAGGGGGAATGTTAGGGAGACAACCACGCTTCCCGACTGGGACGTGGAGAGCTGGAAGATGACAGGTACACATCAACAGCTTTCACAGGCCAGTGGACATTCCAAGCTCGAGACTGGCTGCAAAACCTCAGTCCTCGAATTCGGCATATAAAAGAATTTATACCCGATACCGAGATTGTGTTGTTTGTTTGCTTGTTAGGTGCTGTAGAGTTGTATCTGAATCATAGCAACCCTCATAGGGTTTTCAACAGCTGATTATTTCAGGATTGCCTTGGGAGTGGATTGCCACATCTTTCTCCCATTTTTGCGGTGCTGGGGACCGAACCCAGGACCTCAGAGACTGCAGAGCAACACTCTACCAACTGAGCTAAATCCCGGCCCACCGAGATTGTTGTAGAGTAGATGTCCTTTCCTTTCCTGTAGTACTGAAACTAGGGCTTCACACATACATTGCAAATGCTCTACCCCTGAGCTGTGCCCCCAGCCCTGTTTTTTATTTAAACCACAAAAAAAAAAAAAAAAAAAAAAAAGTTACATTCTAGAAAACTTAGAAACACAGTAAATCAGAGTGAAGAAAATAGAAAACAGTCCTGCCTCAGTGGACAGACTGGCCTCCACTGAGGCTGGCTGTCCTAGCTTTGATGTACACACGTGAGCTGGACCATTTTGGTGCCTATCATCCCCTGGAGGGCAGCAGCCACTCTCCACAAACATTTGTCCTTCCATGGTGTCTTCCCCTGGCGCTTGAACATCAGTGTCCCTTCCTGTGGGCAGGGTTACCAGACACTTGGAACAGGGCCATTTCCCACTGCTCAGCACGCATAACAAGAGAACCCGTGCTGCCGTCCCCTTTGACACCCAGGCCTGCTTCTCTCTGATGCTTCCTGCGATGGTCAAGTAGAATCTGCTATGCTGTTTGCTTGGTGAAGACCTTCGATCCCAGGCCCAGGCCACACTCATTTCATGTTTCTCTCTGGCCTTGACCTCGGTTGGCTTTCATTTCAACATCAGTGGTTTCATCTTTACCGTTGGGTCACAGGCTGTGGCTGCACAGTGCTGTACCTCCAACCACCTTCCCTTAACGGGGACTGCCACACTGCCACAGGCCTCCTTCCTCTGCACCCCCACCCCGCCCAGCCCCCTTTCAGACTGGGCTCCAGAGTGGTTTCCTTGCATTCGCAGTCTTTTGTTTAAATAGACACATAAACGTTATCTAGATTTATGGGGCACCAAGAGAAGTTTCCATACTTGTATACGGTATATAATGTTCGAATCAGAGTAAGCATCTCTGTTTCCTCAAACATTTATTTTTTTTATGAGGAAAGCATCTAACATTCTTTTAGCTTTTTGTGAAACACACAGCATGAGCCGGGTACCATAGCCCACGCCTGCAATCCCAGAGCCTCGGGAGACTTGCGAGTTCAAGCCTGCATAACTTAATGGGACCCTGTGTTAAGACAAAAAATAAAAAACGGGGCTAGGGGTACAGCTCAGGGGTAGAGTACTGGCAATGTATGCATGAGGCCCTAGATTCAGGCCCCCAGTACTACAGGAAAGGAAAGGAAATCTACTCTACTATAATCTTAGTGGGCTGGGATTTAGCTCAGTTGGTAGAGTGCTGCTCTGCAGTCTCTGAGGTTCTGGGTTTGATCCCCAGCACCACAAAACTGGAAGAAGGATGTGGCAATCCACTCCCGAGGCAATCCCAAAACAATCAGCCATTGAAAACCCTATGAGGGTCGCTGTGAGTCGAATACAACTCGACAGCACCTAACAAGCAAACAAACAACACAATGTCGGTTGTTGTTGTTGTTGTTGTTAGGTGCTGTCAAGTCGGTATCCGACTCATAGCAACCCTCATAGGGTTTTCAATGGCTGACTGTTTCAGGATTGCCTTGGGAGTGGATTGCCAGGTCCTTCTCCCATTTTTGCGGTTCTGGGAATTGAACTTGGGAACACAGAGACTGCAGTGCAGCACTATACCAACTGAGCTAAATCCCAGCCCACAATCTCGGTATCAGGTATAAATTATTTTATATGCTGAATTCAAGGACTGAGGTTTTGCAGCCAGTTTCTGGATCCACACGCTGGACCTGCCTACCCATGCTTGCTGCATGTCCCTGATAACAACAGGGCACTGGCTTCAGGGGTTTTCCAATTCGGAAAGGAGAGGCCTTTGAGAAATTCTCCCTCAGCCTCTACCAGCACCTGCTACCACCCAGCAGGCTGTGTCCTGTTGTAGACTCAGTCAGCCACCATCTTCCTCCTTGCTCCCAACCATGGAGCATCCACAGCAAAGCCTCTGCCCATTACAGGCCACACCCTGGCTAAATTCTAGGGAAAAGGGGAAGCCTTAGGAAGGCTCCCAGAGATCTCCAGAGAACGGATACCCACCGGGAGGGGAAAGTCAAGGAGGCCGTGGAGGATGAGCTGTGTCTTGGTCAGTCTCCCAGGAAATCCCACAGAGTAACATGATAGACAGGAAACTTCTAGAAGGTAACCTCATCCCAGTCCCTGCTTTTCAAGCAGAATTATTCCTAAATTCAGCTCTGGAGCTGGCGTTTAAACAAAGTTTACCTCTAGGACTCTTTCAGCTGTATCTGATGTTAGAATTTCCACTGTAATACTTCTTCCATTGGGCAGAAATACATCCAGAGCAGCTTTCTTGGTGGTGATGTTAAATGTGTTCTGTAACCAGAAAGAGCAGAGTCAGCTTCCACACATGTCACAGCAGGGGACAGTCAGTAGCTGCCTTTCCCTGGCAATTTGTAGGGAGCTGGTACTGAAGTGGGTAAGAGCCCAGCTCAGAGATTTTGTGGGGGTTCTCTCAAGGGGAAAAGTGGGGATGCACAGGAGTATGGAGAGGGGTCAAAGAAGAGCAATAACACAAAGCCTGAATAATTTCCAAATAAACAAGAAAATATCCATTTTGGAGGAAAAAAATACTTTTGATAAAATCATCTACATCTTTGGTAGTCTCAGAATGCTCACAGTTTTGAATATTTCTAAGCATCCCTCCAAGTCCAGACCTCAGATTATTTTAGGCCACACTAAATTTATGGGGCTTGCCCTCAGAGCAACTCATTCTCCAGTTATTGAACAACAGGTGGGTGTCCAACAATTTAACAGTTCTGACGTGATTCACCTGGGGTTAGCATCAGATCTCACAAGCTAAACTGCTCAGTTCTGCGAGATTGCCCCCACTTCAGATGCAAGCTGCAAATGGGGTGTGCAGGCTACTTGCATTTCTTTCCAGCTGACTACATATTCAGTGATTCCCATGACTCCCTCTTAGGCTCCTTTGTTTGTTAGAATGACTCAACGAACTCAGGAAAGCAGTTCCTGTTACTGGTTTATTATAAAGGACACAGCCCAGGCAGAGCTTTGTGGAAGAGATGCATAGGGCAAGATGGTAGAGCAGCCTAGCCCTCTCTGGAGGAGCCACCCAACACCTCCATGTCTTCACCACCCTGCTCTCCAAACCCCAATGTTTCAGGGTCCTTGTGGGGTTCCATCACTCATGGCATAGGACCTTGTGTAAACCTGGACAGATAATGTCACCTCTTTATACTCCCTTCCTTCAGCTCTAAAATAAGAGTAACAATAGTGCCCACCTCAGAGGACTGTGGTAAGCATCCAGGAGGTGACACAGGAGGAACATAGAGCAGCACTTGTCACAAACACCGGGTGGCAGTTTCATAGCTTTGTTATCATTGTTGTTGTTGTTGGGTGCTGTCGAGTCCAGTCCAACTCACAGCAATCCTCATAGGATTTTCAATGGCTGGCTGTTTCAGGATTGCTTTGAGAGTGGATTGCCATGTCCTTCTCCTATTGTTATCAGTAACAGTAGGGATAAGGAGGAAGTTACATAGCTTTGACTTAACTTTGTGGCAACAGGTAAGAAAGGAGTCTAGAAAGCTTCAGGAAGATGCTTTCAACGCTCATCTGCAATCAGGTCCTGGGTCCTGGATATTCTTAATTTTTTTTTTTTTTTTGTATTGGGGGTGGAACCTAGGGCCCTGCACCCTCAGCCCATTTTTTTACTTTTTGAGATAGGGTCTCCCTAAATTACGCAGACTGTCTCTGGTCTTGAACTTGGGATCCTCCTGCCTCCGCCTCCGGAGTCGCTGGGATTATAGGCCTGTGCCACTGCACACAGCTATATTCTTAAATCATCTCTTGGGCGCACTCCTTCTCCCCAGCTCCAAAGTGAGCACCTTACACCCACCTGACACCCCTCTCTCCCTTGATTCCTGCAGTGGCCTCCATAGGTCTCCTGCTTCCATTCATCCCCCACAAAGCACTCTCCATGAGCAGCCAGAGAAACACTTTAAAATGCAAACTTAAAAACGTCCCTCCCTTGCTTAAAATCCTCCAATGTCCTCACATGGCTCACAAGACACCCATCCCTTCACCACTGCTCCAGATGACACAGGTCGGCCGGCAACTCCCTTCACTTTTTCCTCCTCCTTTCCAGCATATCCTACAGGCTGCCTCACCCAGTGGTGGCCTCCTGCCCTGTAGAGGAGGAGGGAAAAAAGATGCCAAGTGCACCTTGGAGCTGGGGCTACTGCTCTTGAAGATGGCTGGCTGTTCTTACCACAGCATGGACACAGGCTTGGGGGGAATGACATCAACGCAGAGAAAAGCAGAGGTTGGGGTGAGGGGGAAGAAGAGGGAGCCTGCCAAATTTCCAGACTTTTTAGCTAGTGAATAAATTTCCTTTTTGAGATTGAAAACAGCCTGGGCCTTGGAGAGTAACTCAGTGGCACAGCATGTGCTTATTAGCATGTACCAGAATTGGGTTCAATCCCCAGCACCAAAAAAAAAAAAAAAAAAAAAAAAAAAAAAACAAGCAGGCAGGATGGACTAATGGAAGCAGCTGAGCTCTGCCTTACCCATTTTTAGTGTTTATTTGTTGAATGCTTTTGGCTTTTTTATAGTCTGTTTAAAATTCGACTAGGTGCTGATTAGCAAGCTCTTTCAGAGCAGGATTGTGTGATAAGTTTATTTTGAATAGTGCCCTGTACAAATAGATATTTGAATAATTTTGGTGCCATATTTCTTAGAAATAACCCAAGTGAGAGGATAAAGAGAACTAGAATAGTGGCACCTGAAATGGGGCATTTGGAAATGGATTGCTTACACACATAGCCTTCCTCTCCAGCTCACTACTGCACAGACTTATCCAATTTTATTTCAGATACTTTAGCAGAGAACGCTATGGTTAGTCTCCAATGTCCTGTTCTGATATTGCATCACTGGTTTGGGCTGATGCCATATCTTCCCAGTGGATGACCTCTACACCAAGGCAGGCAAAAGGCAACCCAGCTCTTCACTGTGGGTTGGAGGAGTGACTTGGTTGACATCTGTCCCCACTCCTTTCCTTCCTTCTTCCTTCTCCCTAGGCCATCTTACAGGTTGCCTCCAGTGGAATTCTGACTCACATTCTATTCCAACCTTCTCCACTTTCCCCAAGACTCCAACCATACCTGCCCCCTCTTATTTTTGCAACTGGTCTTCAGCATCTATCTTTGCTAAAGGCTTTTCTGCGAAGGACTCCTGGAAGGTCACATGTGTTTATGTTTTTAATATAGCTTGTTTTGCCCAGAGGCAGGAAGATGCTCTTCTAACTCCTTAGCCCTGAAAGATTGAGAGTAATGTGTGATTATTTGGCAATAGCCACTTAGAAGCTGCAGCCACTGCACTTAGCAGAGGCAGTGAAAGTATGTAGGTGGGGAAACTGCCTAAACTGCTCCTTGGGCTCCTTCATGGTCTGGTGGTCTGGCAGATCCATAGTCACTGCTCATTCCCCTCCTCCCAGCTTCCCACTGCCCCGTAGAGAGCCTCACTGAGAGCTGGGCCAGCTGTGTCCCTTCTGCGCTGACTCTGTCTACTCACTGCCAATTGATTACTGTGCTCCAGAGGGTGGTCAGGGTCTGTTGGCACCTAGGTAGTATCAAATGGGCCCAGAGTTGTGCTTCCAGCCCTGCTGAGCCCCTGGTGATTAACTACTTAAGACATCCTATATATAACTGCCCAGGCCTTCTACTTTCCCCTCCCTGGCCAGGTTCATTTCACTAAACACCTGGTGCCGTAGGCCCAGGACTGTTCACAAGTTTCTTCAAAGATGGTTTTCCTTCTCATTGTTTTCTCTAAAAGAAGAGCAAGACAGAGGGAGCTTTACTCCTGAAAGCATCTATAAAGGAGCTTTGCATTACAATTTTGAAAAGAAAACTAAGTTTAAATCAGGAAGGTTGCCATAGGTTTACTGTACCCCATCCTGCTTCATCCCATCACAGATTGTTCTACATTCGGCAAATATGTATTAAAGAGTTGCCATGAGCCGACACTGCACTGCAAATGAGAGATACCAGCAAAAGGTGCTTAGGTGACTTGTGGAGTTTGGGGGAGATGCACAGTCACTGGGTGCGTCAGTGAATGCAGTGAGCACTGTGCTGCGGGACTGAGCCCTTGGCTGTGGTGCACATGCTCCACAATACACACCAAGCCCTCTAATGCAGAGCAGCATTCCAGGACACCGTCAGAGCTATGACAAGATTTCCATTCCCTCAGCCCTGGCACAGCATATGTGGGCCCTGTCACTGCCAATGGCTTTGTGCCCACTCACCCTGGGTCATTTTCTGATGGTGACACCACCTAGGTTCCAGGGAGGCTGAGAGATGTGCAGATGTTCCAACTTTGCTAAAAGCCATCTCTCAGCACGTCTGGGAAGAAGAAAAGGGACTGGTCATAGCCACAGCAGTGACTGCTTCCTAAGTGCTAATGTTGTGCCTGATGATATTTAAGGGGTTGAAGGGTCTTAGTTTACTTAATCCTCAAAGCAACCCTAAGAGATAAGAGCTCTTTTCCCCACTTTATAGCCAAAGAAATGGAGATGCAAAGAGGCTAAATAAGCTGGGGGCCATGGCACATATTATGATCTCTGCACTTGGGAGATGAAGGCTGAAGGCCTGCCATGTTCAAGACCAGCCTGGGCCACATAATGAGACTGTGTCAAAAAAAACAACAACACCCTAACTAAATGGCCTCAAGTCATATAATTCAAAAGTAGGGTAGCCAGAATTCTGTGGCTGCTGACCTAAGCCAACAGGAGCATTTAAAATACTAGATCATGATCTGAGGAGCTGTGTTTTACGCTTAACTAGTAGACTGGCCACATAGGCCTTAAGGCACAGCATTAGTGAGAAATCTCTCAGAAATAAGAGTCGAGATCCAGAAATACAACAGACTCAATTCAAGCACCTCTCCAACAGTATGTGTTAACAAACAGCTAGCTCACAAAGAACAGCCCCTTCCAAAGCTGAATGAGGACTTAAAAAGACCTAGCAAGGGGCCAATGCAAGAGCGCAACAAGAAAGGAGGGAGGAAACATGATCAACTGTAGGCAGAAAGTACATACCTGAAAAATTATACTACTGAGCAGATGGAAATAAATAAAGATACAGCATGTCTGGAGGAAGATCTCAAAGAACAGATAAAGGCTTCAGCAAAGAGGTAAGAAAACTAAAGGATATAAAAGTAAGCTGGCAAGGTTTATGAAAGAAATGGTAGAGAAAAATATATTATAGCAGTGACAGTAGTGAAAAATCATATGAAAAGCAGCAAAAGAGATACCTCAAAACACAGCTAGGGGAACAAGCTTTTGTACAAAGTTTTAAAGGTGAAATACTGAGAGAACTAAATCAGGAAGAACTCTAAATATTTCAGAAAAGAAGACATACAAAACAAAGCTCCATAACATTGATACTCCATGAATGATTTTTAAAAAGCAGTGAAAGCAAAATCCATAATATACCCTAAAAGAAGTCAAATTTATCTTTATGTGTACTGATATAGAGTGATCTGCAAAATTTCAAGTTTTAAAAAGCAAGATTCAAGAAGTGTGTCTAAGCTGGTGCAGTGGTGCATGGCTATAATCCTAGCACTCAGGAGGCTGAGGCAGAAGAATCACAAGTTTAAGACCAGTCTTTGCTACATAATAAGATCCTGTTGAAAGATGAAAGAAAAGAAATAAAGGAAGGAAGAAAGACAGACAGACAGACAGGAAGGAAGGAAGGAAGAAAGAAAAGAAAGAGAAAGAAAGAAGAGGGAAGGAAGAAGGAAGGAATGAAGGAAGGAAGAGAAAGAAAAAGAGAGATATAGAAGAAAAATGTGTCTAGTATGTACTTATTTGTAAAAGAAAACAGATATGCATATATATGTATATATACATGCACAGAATGTATAGAAAGAACACACATTGAACTGAAAATAACAGTTGTCTTGAGGAAGGACTGTGGGGAAAAAGTTACTTTTCATTGTATACAGTCATGTACTGCTTGACTTTTACTACCTTCACCATTACCTTCTAAACAATAAAAAGAAAGTATGTGTACACACACACACATGCCATTGAGAGTACATAAAATGGCTGGGAATGTAGCTCAGTGGTAAAGTGCTTGCCTAGCATGTGCAACATCCTGGGTTCAGATCACCAACACTTGTTAAAAAAAAAAAGGTGGAGTACATAAAAATAAAAACCACTCCACAGTGGAAGGTTCTAGGACCATTTCTCAAGTTCAGTGGGGTACTAAATGTATCAACACACTTAGATTCCTGTCTAGATAAAATTTGCAAATCTTTGTAAATCTGGTCATGATATCAGTCCTCTTGTCATTAGGGATCCCATTCAATAGTAATTATAGTACAACTTGAGTCATTTCAGAGCTTTTCCATCTAGTGAAGTTCATATGTGCAGGCATAAAAATGTTTCCATATGGACAGCCTGAATGAGTGATGTGCTAAGCAAATGGACTTAGCAAAGTTTCAGCCTGTGGGGCAAGGGGCCAGTGGTTCTTTTGTCTGTCCCGGGAAAGGCAGTTACTGTATACCACTCTGTTCAAGCTGGATTTTCTCCACTTACAATAAAGTTAGGAGCAGAGAACATACAAGCAACAGCTGGCAGGGTCCACTGCCCTAATGTCTGCACTGTGGCACTCTTGGAAACTTCAGCCACAGCCCTAGGGTCACAGCCTTGTTAAGGGTTCCCTTGATGATAAAGTTGAAGTTCTTTCTGTACACTCTATGGCTGGCTTCCTTGGGGCCAGTTTGAAGATGGATGATACTGAGGCTATAGAAAAAAGGTATCTGCTTTAAAAACAAACCATAGGCCGAGTGACACACTCCATTTTCTATCTAGAAGTAAGCTTCCAAAGCAGAAAACATCCTCCAACTAACTGGAGAAGAACATACTTTACCCAAGTCCAGGTTCTGTGGGGCTGATGGCCAAAGCACACACATGCAAGTGAGCACACAGACATGGGAGACAAAGAGACATGTTCTGCAGAGAAGTAACAGCTTCAGCAAGGAAGAGCAAGCTTACCAGCTGTACCAGTTTTAAAAATTCAATGAAGACATCACTTCTCACCATGTTTGGGTCCGCAGTTACTGAAAAACATGGACAGCAAGCTGGGTTAGCAAGGGCTGGGCTGACCTTGTCTATTAATTGCTGTCCTGTAGGGGGCCCTCTGTGCCTCACTAGTGTGCTGAGGCCTCTTGAAGGCTATGCTATTGTTGTTAGGTGACATCAAGTCAGTGTCCAACTCATAGCGACCCTATGTACAACAGGCAAAACACTATTGTCAGTGCTTCTCTGTTATTAATAGGGTTTTCAATGGTGGATTGATTTTTGGGGAGTGGGTTACAGGGTCCTTCTCCCAATCAAAGATAGAATAATCAAGCTGGGAGTCGTGTTAGGTGCCTTGTTGTTAGGTGCCATTGAGTCATGTCCAGTTGCCTTGGGAGTGGATTGCCACATCCTTCTCCCATTTTTGTGGTGCTGGGAATTGAACCCAGGACCTCAGAGACTGCAGAGCAGCACTCTATCCACTGAGCTAACTCCCAGCCCTTGAAGGCTATGGAAGTTTCCAAATTCAGGATGATCCCAAAGCTTTTCTGTACCAGGTGGCCTTGATGACATGAACCCATCACGCTCATCCAGGGCAATGGTTTTCCTAGGAATCTAGTATTATTCACACAAACCCACACTGCTCACTGTCCATCTTACTGTCCTACTAGGATGGGGATGAGGGTGAGTTTAGTACAAAGAAGCAAAAATATCTTACAAGTTGGGTCAAGACTGGTAGTTTAGTTGAGACATTCGTATGGAAATCTAAAAGAATTAAATCAACCAAGAAACACCAATTGAGGGCACCTCTTTGAAAGATGGGAGCTCTTAAGAAGTTATCAAAAAAAAAGTGGCAAGGCGCTTATTGAGAGACTAAAGCACTGCATTCTATACAAACAAACAAGCAAAAAAATACCACTCCCAGGTCTCCTCAGCTTTAAAGCTCCAGATAGCAATGGATAGGTGCTGACAGAGCCGTGGGGCAGACACTCCTGTGAAGGCTCCAGATTGCCTGCAATGCCAGTCTGCTTCCTCTTGTCTTGTCTTCTGTCCCTTGGGTCCTCTCCTGGACCCTACTCTTGAGCTAAACTTACATACCTCTAAATTGCTTTAAAAATTTTACCTCCTTTGTTGTTGTTGTTGTTGTTGTTTTGCTGATTTTATCAAATAATTTCTCCCAGCACTCAAAATTAGCACTTTCTGGCTTCATTATAGGATGCACCTTTCCAAACAATGCCATGGTTTCCAAGTAAACTAAGAAAGATCTTTGTAACTTTTTATGAAAGGCTTTCCTAGCCAAGTGTGGTGGCACACGCCTGTAATCCCAGCACTTTGGAGGCTGAGGTAGGAGGATTTTGAGTTTTAGATCAGCCTGGGCTACATGGAGAGACCCTATCTCAAAAGAAACAAACATAACAAAAACAAAAAAGAGGCATTCCCTCTATCCTGAGAGGTAGTTTCAAGGGAGGAGTTGGGAGGGAAGGAACAGGAAAAGCCCTTGCCTTATTCTCTGGAATAGATGTGGCATATAGACAAACTGTATTCTTCAGCATGGATTTCTTAGAGATGGGGAAAATTGTTGACAAAGTACTCATCCAACTAATACTTACTGTATGACTATTAAATACCAGGTACTAGGTGAAGCATTTTGCATAGTTTAGCTCATTTAATCTTCATGATGGGGCTGGGATTTAGCTCAATTGGTGGAGTGCTGCTCTGTGCTGAGGCCTTGAGTTCTATCCCCAGCATGGCAAAAATGGGAGAAGGACCTGGCAGCCCACTCCCAATAATAATCCTGAAACAATTAGCCATTATCAACTCTATGAGTAGCAGAGAAATACTGATATGGTGCTGGGCATGGCACAGTGTCAGGGAGTGTTTTATTCTGTTGTACATAGGGTCACTATGAGTTGGACCTAGGTTGATGGCACCTAACAACAATCTTCATGACAAACTCAGAAACAATTATCCTCTCCATTTTACAGAAAAAGACATGGAGACTCAGAGGAGGTAGGTATCTTGCCCAAGGTCACATGGCCAGGTAGCAATAAAAGTGGGATTTAACTCTGAGTCTGACTTTGGAGCCCAAGCTCTTAGTTAGGACACTAAGCTGCTCTGTGTCTTTGCTTGACCTTGTCAAAGAGGAAACATAGGACATCTTGATGATATGGATAAAGTCCAAGCCTGGCACAGTGAGCCCTTAAGCACTGTGATCATTTGTGAAAAGACCAGGTATTAAATGTATATTTTGTTAAGACATGAGAAAACCAATGAAGAGAGAATGAAAATTCAAGAGATTACCTTTTGAACTTAAAAGGGCTTGTTCAATAGGTCTATAAAAGGCATAGGTTCCGTTACAAAAAACAAATGGGAAATAAGTGACTTCTATAAGGGCCTGGCAATCCATTCCCAAAGCAATCCCGAAGTACTCAGCCATTGAAAACCCTATGAGGGTCGCTATGAGTCGGATACCGACTCGACGGCACCTAACAACAACAACAACATAATCTTTACTCTTTAAGAAAAATATGCAGTCATAAAAAATAAGGCAAATGTATAATTGCTCATGTAGAATGATTGCTAAGATATACATTTTAAGAGGAAAAAGTCAACATATAAAAGAAAAAGCTGTTTTCTTTAGCTATGAAGGATAGTAGTGGGAGGGATGGCTTAAAATAAATTTTAACATGAAAAAATGCTCAATATTCCTAGCCATTAAGGAAATGCAAATCAAAACAACACTGAGATTCCATCTCACACCAGTAATAACAGCCAAGATTAACAAAACAAATAACAAATGCTGGAGAGGATGTGGATTAAAAGGAACTCTTTTCCATTACTAATGGGACTGTAAATTAGTTCAACTACTTTGGAAATCAATATGGAGGTATCCTAGAAAGCTAAGAATTCATCTGCCATACAACCAAGCTGTACCACTCCTAGGAATATACCCAAAGGAAGATAAGTCATCATACCACATGGACACCTGCACTTACATATTTAATGCAGCATTCTTCATAATTGCAAGGGTATGTAATCAAGCAAGATGTCAGTCAACACAAGAGTGGATTGAAAATTCGGGTATACATACACAATGGAATATAACTGAGCAATAAAGAATGAAATGATGTCATTTACAGCAAAATAGATGGAACTGGAGGACATCATGTTAAGTGGATTAACCCAGACTTGCCTATAGCTGTACCACCATGGCATCCAATTCCATCAGATCTTGGAAGCTAAGTAGGGCCGGACCTGGTTATTACTTGGATGGGAGACCTCCTGGGAACACCAGGTGCTGTAGACTTAGGAGAAGGATCTGGCAAACCACTCCCCCAAAACAATCAGCCACTGAAAACCCTATGAATAGCAGAGAAGCACTAACAGTAGTGTTTTGTCTATTGTACATAGGGTCACTATGAGTCAGACACCAACTTGATAGCACCTAACAACCACCACTACCACCACCACCCAGACTTAAAAAGAGAAATACCATATGTTCTCACTCAAATGTCAGAGTTAAATCTAACTCAAAGGAAGAAAAATAATTATACATATTTAGATACACAAAAATGAACAATCATATCTAAGAATGGAAAATGCAGATCAGAAAGGAGGGGGGAGGGATCAGAGAGTGGGTGGGAATGAAGTTGGGAAAGGAAGGAAGAGGAGGGGAAATAATGAAAAGGGGTAAAAAGAGAGAGAAGAAAATCTTAAATATAGGAGCAACTATATGAACACATGGGAGAAACAGAAGGGGAAGGGGAAAAAATCAATGAGAATATAATCCATGATGACATATGACCATATTAATTTAAATTCCTACTTTTTTCATTTCTTTAGTTTATACTATTCTGTAAAATATGTATGATGAATGTGTAAGCAAAAGTGATTTCATAGTTGCATGATATAGCAAACAACCTATTATTCTGTACTCCAACATTTATAAATAAAAAATAAATAAAATAAGGTTTAAGTCAGGCATCATGGTGTACACCTATAATCCCAGCAACTCGGGAAGTTGAGGCAGGAAGATCATGAGCTTGATACCAGAGGCAGCCTGCACAACTCAGGAAGACCCTGTCTTGAAATTACAAAAAATAAGAAAAAGACTAGGGGTGCAGCTTAGTGGTAAAGTGCTTGCCTAGAATGCATGAAACCCTGGGATCAACCTTCCCATATTGCATAATAACAATAATAATAATAATAATAATAATAATAATAATGATGTTTAAATAATTGTTAACAATTTCTGTAGATAGTGTTGTATCAGTGTTGATTTCCTGATTTTAATAACTATTGTGGTAATATGAGTATCTTTGATCTTAGAAAAGACACATGAAGTATCTGAGGATAAAATGAAGTGTGTAACACTTGAGCATTTCAAACAGCATATAAGTGCATTCGGGGCTGGTATTTAGCTCAGTTGGTAGAGCGCCGCTCTGCAGTCTCTGAAGTCCCAAGTTCAATTCCCAGCATGGCAAAAATGGGAGAAGGATATGCCAATGCAGCCCTGAAACAATCAGCCATTGAAAACCCTATGAGGGTCGCTATGAGTTGGACATGACTTGACAGCACCTAACAACAACAACAACAACAACATATATGCATTCATATTATATACATTCACACATAGAATAGAAGGATAAAGCATTACTTTTATGCTTTTTCTGTAAATCAGGCTTTCAGAATAAGAAGTTTATATCTACATGTGAATCAGGTACAGAAAAACGTGTACAGTAAACCTCAATTTCTGTTGAACAAAAAGGGATGTACATACACTCTAGTACATACACAGATTGCTTTGGGGGACTATGTATTCCACTGGTGACAATGTTGGCTTCTGGGGGCCTGAGATCTGAGGTGGGAGAGAGACTTACTTTTCACGGTATACTCTTTGGTGTAGTTTATACTATCAAAAATATTATGTCTATAGACTGACTTCAAATTTAAAAAATTTTCAATATGCTGAAGCCAGTTTGGCTATTTCACCTCAACTTCTTCTGTAAGAGAGCTCAATCTTGCCAATCACTGTCATGCTGTAGCCCACATTCAGATGACCCAGGCAACGATCAAGACCGACTGCTGTCAGTCCCATGGAGGCCAGAGGGGCCTCTGTACCTCCTTGGTGCCTCCACATGGCTTCTGGTAATGACGAAGTGGAGGCGTCATCTGCAGCACCCCTAGTACTCACCTTGGATATTGCTTGAGAGTTTTGCAGCACATGGTTCACCTTAGCCCTTTTCTGTATCTTAATCCAGGTCACATTTCTCTTCCACAATCATACCCAACACACAACACCCAAGGGTGAAGCTGAACATGAAGTATTATTTTAAAACCTCAATACAAAGAACACATATTGTATGATTCCATACTTATCAAATGTCCAGAATAAGCAAATCTATCCAGTAGAGTCATGATTGCTGGGGCCCAGTGGGAAAGGCTAAAATAGGGAGTGACTGCTAATGGACATGACATTCCCTTTTGGCATGCTGACAATGTCCTGAAACCAGATTACAGTGATGGGTATACAACTATGTAAATATAATAAAAACCATTAAACTATGCACTTTAAATGAATTAATTTTGTGATATATAACTTGTTTTGTTAGGTGCTGTCAAGTTGGATCTGACTCATAGTGACTCTACATACAACAGAACAAAACGCTACATGACGCTGTTATGCACATGATCTTTTTACGTTAGAACCCATTGTTTTAGCCACTGTGATTCTTCTCATTTTGAGTTTTGCCACACCAGCCAAAGGAGGTCCCATCATTAACGTTGACTCTACTTTGAGGCGGCAACTCGTCCGTAATTGTTTCTTGATTGCCTTCCAGCTTAGAGAGCTCATTTTCCAGCACTATATTTGATAGTGCTTCTCTGCTTTTCATAGAATTTTCAATGGATAATTGTTTTGGGAGTGGACCGCTGGGTCTTTCTCCCTGGTCTGTCTTAGTCTGTAAGCTCAGTTGAAACCTGTCTACCATGGGTGGTCCTACTGGTATCTGAAATACCAATGGCATAGCTTTCAGCATCACAGCAACATGCAAGCCCCCACAGCACAACAAGCTGACAGACACAAGGACTATGTAACTTACATCACTATAAGTCCATTTTTTAAAAATCCAAATACAAACCATTTTGCAAATATTGTTCCAACTGGTCCCTCCTCTTATTAGCCATAGATGTGGTCATTGCCAGATAGTACTTTGGTGGAAAAGGTGGCAGGCAATTTCCAAATACTCGTCTCAGCTAAAAGATTGAGAAAACACAGTTAAGGCAAGTGAGCTTCCAATTCAAAGTTAATGAGATACTAGCACCTCCTCTTAGAGAAAATTTCAACACCTTACTTCAAATGAATACTTCTTGAGGCAAAAAGGAAGAAAAGAAGATAATTTTTCTTTTCAGTATTGGGGGTTGAGCCCAGGCCCTTACACATGCTAGGCCAGTACTCCATCACTGAGCTTCATTCCCAGGCCATATTTTATTTTTTTGAGACAGGTCTCACTAAGTTACCCAGACTGGCCTTAACCCCATGATCCTCCTGCCATAGGGTCCTGAGTATCTGAAATTACAACCATGTGCCATGACACCTGGCTTGATATTTAAGTGTATGTTCTAAAAATGCTAGTAGACATCTCACAAACTGGTAATTCCAGCCTAACTCTGGTAGAGTTGGAGTATACTGATTTCTCATTTGCTTACACGACTGCCCACTACTCACATCATATATTTCCTTTATTCATTCCACAATATCTGTGATATAAACAATTGCAGTTAGGCATTTATTTCCTCAAGCTCACCACCACCAAATCTGAACTCGACAGATATGTTTACCCGTATGCTATCTAATACTGTAGCCACCTGGGATATGAATACTTGGAATGTGGCTAGTCTGAACTGACATGTGATAAAGTATGCTCCAGATTTCAAAGAAAAGAGAATATAAAATATCTCACTCATAATTTTCATATTGATTAATATATCTAAGATGCCATCTCCACATGTAAATTAGATAACATATTAAAATTAATTCCATCTTTTTACTCTTTTTAATGTGGTTACCAGAAAGCTTAGAATTACATATGTGGCTGGGCACAATGGCACACGCCTGTAATCCCAGTGACTCAGGAAACAGAAGCAAGAGGATTGCAAGTGGGAGGCCAGAAGCAGCTGGTGTAATTTAGCAAGACCTTATCTCAAAATAAAAAGCAAATAAAGGGGCTGGGAGTGCAGCTAAGAGGTAGAGCATGCACAAAGCAAGTGTGAGGCCCTGAGTTCAACCCTCTCAGTACTAAAAAATAAAATTAGAATAAAATAACATTATGTGGTTTACATGACAGCTCTGTTGTATAGTGCTGGTTACAGAATTCCAATAAGGCAGACATATAACCTCCAAAGAAATCCAGTCAAGATCTTCCTTTGGTAATTCCTAAAATTAAGAAACTTCTAAAGTAACTTCTTAGTTAAGACACAAAAGTGTGTCTTCTCTGTTCCAGCCCTACATTTGCAGTGGTAGCTTGAAGGGAAGGCAGTACAGTCTGTTTAAACATGGCAAAGGAAATCTGTCAGAAACCCAGCCAGGTTTTAACATGACACCTCTGTAGCTAGAGCGCTGAAATCTTACTATTACCACAGTCTGTGGCTTAAAGAAAATGAAAATAGATCTAAGAGAAATTAGGCTACAGACAAAAATTTAAATTTAATTGTTTGTCATAATTACAGTACATATCTGGCAAGTATTTAACTTGCATAGCCCCAAACTTCAAAATATATAAAAAACATGACCACTTCTCTCCTCTGCAATGCCATTATGCTGATCCAAGCCATAGGCATCTGGTTTTTAGCTTACTGCAGTCGCCTTCCAAAAGGTCTTTCTGCATCTGCCCATGACCCCTTCAATCTATTCCTAAAGCATCTCAATTGATACTTTGAAAATGTAAGTTCAATCATTGTTCTGCCCTGCTTAAAATCCTCTGTGGCTTCCCATTTTACTCAAGAAAAAGTCAAAATCTTTCCAATGGTCTAGAACTGTGCCATCCAATATAGTGGCCATTAGCCACCTGTGAATAAATTTAAACTTAAATTGAGACAAAATTTGAAAACTCAGTTCCTCAGTCGTACTAGCCACATTTCAATTACTAAATAGCGACTGAAACATGGGAAGTTGCTATTGAATTAGAAAAATCAGATAAAGAGCATTTCTACTAGCACAGAGATTTCTTTTGGCCAACTGCTGGTCTCACATATAGAAAGGTTATTAACTGTCTATGGGCAAAATATAGCTTCCTGATGCATTTTGTTTGATTTTTGCTCAATTTTTAGAGAATTTAAATTTTATTCCAATCCTCATTTTTGTGATTTTAAAATTTAAAAACATGTCCTGGAAAGAATACAAAATATTACAGCCACTTTGGAAGATAGTTTGGCAATTTCTTGCAAATCTAAACATGTTGTTGTTGTTAGGTGCCGTCGAGTGGGTATCTGACTCATAGCGACCCTCTGTACAACAGGGGAAACACTATTGTCAGGGCTTCTCTGCTGTTCATAGGGTTTTCAATGGCAGATTGATTTTTGGGAGGGGGTTGCCAGGTCCTTCTCCCAAGCCTACAGCTTCTGGTGTTCCCAGGCAGTCTCCCATCCAGGTACTAACCAGGCCCAACCCTGCTTAGCTTCCGAGATCTGACGGGATGAGATGCCACAGGGCTATGCCGGCAGGCCAATCTAAACATAGTCTTACTAAATAACTCAGCAATCACACTCCTAAGTATTTACTGAACTGATTTGAAAACTATGTCCACTCAAAAGCCTGCATCTGAATATTTATATCAACTTTATACATCCTCTCAAAAACCTGCATGTAAACTTTTAGAGCAGCTTTATCTGTAACTACCCTAAACTGAAAGCAACAAAGATGTTCTTCAATATGTGAATGGGTAAACTGTGATATATCCATACAATAGATTATTATTCAGCAATAAAAAGAAGTGAACTATCAAACTACAGAAAGACATGGATGAACCCTAAATGCAAATTGCTAGCTGAAAGAAGCCAGTCTCAAAGTGCTGTAGACTATATGATTTCAATTATATGAAAACTGGGGAAAGGCAAAAATATAGAGACAATATAGAGATCAATTGTCACTAGGTGGGAGAGTACTGACTAGGTGAAGCAAAAGGAAATTTTTAGAGCAGTAAAGCTATTCTGTATAATAGTATAATTGTAGACATTATGCATTTGTCAAATCCAGTTGAACTTTATAGCACAAGCTTAACATGTGCAAATATTTTTAAATGGATTAGGAAATTGGGAGAATCCCAGGACAGAATGCAGAATGTGACAAAACAATGTAACTATGCCGGGCGTGGTGGCACACGCCTATAATACTAGCTGCTCGGGAGGCAGAGGCAGGAGGATCGCAAGTTCAATAGCAGAGGCAGTCTGCGTAACTTAGTGAGACCCTGTCTCAAAAAGTAAAAAATGGGCTGGGGGTGCAGCTCAGTGGTCCAGCACTTGCAGAACATGCAAGTGTGAGGCCCTGGGTCCAGCCCTCAGTACCACCAAAAAAAAAAAAAAAAAACAAAAAAAACAATGTAACTATATTACAAATATATCAAACAACTTCACCCAAAGGGGTGAAGGAAAAAGTGCTGAGTTTGGAAACTTTGGAAGTGAGTGGAATGTATAAAACAAATGGCACAGAAACCAACTGTACATAAGCACTGTACTCAAGTTTATACAGTTGTTTCCCATGACAGTATGGGTTAACAATTCTATTATTACCTTTGTATCCAGAATCAAACAATTAAATGAATGGCAGACAGTGGGAGTTTATAGATACAAGACTAGAATGATTCAATCTATATGGTAACACATTAGAATTGGATTCATTAGTATGGACTCATGTTTAGCTTAATACAGACACAGATAGATAAATATAGAAATACATAATCCTGGGTTACCATATACACATTTACTTCCTTGCTCTGCAGATGAGAGCCTAGAAGCAACAACACTGCAGCAATATGCACACCTAACACCCAAATCTTGGTTTCTAATGCCATGCCCCAATAAAAGCAACCAGGGATCCATGGAGAAGTGGCTGACTCTAGGACTGAGACAGGAAAGACACAAGATGAGCCACATACAGCTTGTAGCACCAGAAAGTAAGGAAGTGATTAAAACAAAACCAAAGCAATAACGTAAGAAATTTTTGTCATGTAAGAGATTACTGTAATGAAAGAGTTTATGATTATTGTAATGAAAGAGACAAACAAGCCAACTGAAAGGGCCCCTACAGGCTAAGCTGGGACAACCTGATCAATTAAATAAAGTAGTATTGACATATAGCCCAAAATATAAATATCTATCATTCCATATGGATATAAATAAATGAATAAATGAATAGGAGAGACAAGTCTATGCAGAAGAATTCTGGATAATTTGTGTAGATACTTACTTGTCAAGGAGGAGGAGCATAAATTCCCAGTCTTTAAGAGTGCGCTGGACAGTGACTTCCTTTTAAAAAGTACACTACAGAAAGTGAAGGAAAAGAAAAACTTCCCAGTGGAGAAAACTGACAAACCCTTCCTTAGCCACATGATGAGCAACATCAACAGTGTAAGTCATGGTGACAGGAGATACCTATGATAGGATGTGATCAGAATGGTGCTTTACTTCTGGGGTCTTCCCCCCCAAAACCCATAACCTTCACTCCCATCATGTAAGAAGCATAAGATTCTAGTAGAGGGAGATTCCACAAAATATCTGCCAGTACTCCTCAAAGGGGCTGGGATTTAGCTCGGTTGGTAAGAGTGGCACTCTGCAGTCTCTGAGGTCCCAGGTTCGATTCCCAGCACTGCAAAAATTGGAGAAGGATGTGGCAATCCACTCCTGAGCCAATCCCAAAACAATCAGTCATTGAAAACCCTATGAGGGTCGCTGTGAGTTGGACACAACTCAGTGGCACCTAACAACAACAACTCCTCAAAGCTGTCAGGGTCATTAAAAACAAGGGAATTCTGAGAAACTGTCATTGTCAAAGGAGATTAAAGAGACATGACAACTAAATGTAACGTAGGGTCCTGGAACAGAATTAAGGCATTAGGGAAAAACAGATGAAATCTGAGTAAATTATAGATTAGTTAATCTTAATACCATATATCACTACTTCAGTAACTGTAATAAAAGAAAATGTTAATACAATAAACTAGATGCCTAGTATATGAGAACATGGTGTACTTTCTTGTAAACTAAAATTGTTTCCTCCCAATGGAAAAAAAAAAAAAAAACTGATGTTCTGGCTTCTCTTGAAAAATCAGAAGACCTGGAATCAATGGATTCACATTCTCAGGCAACTATTTAGAGGAGATATACGTAGTTCCCACCATATGCCATTATTTCTCACCTGATTCTCATCTCATTTAAATTACTAACATGGCCCATGTAAACACAACCTTTCATTGAATCCTAGTATAAAACATTATAGCAACAATCGTATTTCCTTATAACCCAAGGAAATGTTCCTGCCAAGCCAAAAGGCACCCCAGCTGGCGTACTATACCAGGGCTGCCTTAAGAACCTGGAGATTTATGCAGCCCCTATCTCTAATAATTCCATTAAACAGAAACAGAAATTTGTCTTCTTTGCATGCAATTATTTCCTGATTAACTGATTAAGTGATCTTTAAAAAGCAATTGTCTTCCTTGGCATGTGTTCATAAATGTCGCAGATGCTGTCAAATTGGTTCTAATCATTGCAGCCTGAGACAGTGGGGCTGCCTGAGTTACCCACCTACAGGAAAGCCTCTGGGAGCCCTTTCCCAGAGGCCAAGAGCCAGGAAAAGTCAACAAGGGTTAAGGTTCTAATGCCCATCACAGAGCAAAAAGTCTCCCAGCAGGTTTTACAACCTGGGCTGATTTCTCAAGGAATGTTTTGCCTCCCTTCTCGAATAAGGTTTAAGGGGGGAAAGAAACATACAGTAAGCTGAGTAAAGTCTGCTAAGGTTCAACTCTATCAACAGATCTTTTCAATGGCTGTCAGTTCATAATTTAGCTATTAAAACCACTATCGTACTGAGAATTATGTATTCTAGAGTACATTTCAACCTATCAAAAAAGAAAAAAAAAAAAGAAAAAAAAGAAAAAAAAAGGAAACATTTAGAGAGACCAAAAGGACTATACAACCCTTCTGCTCTCTTATTATGAGGTGTTTTTTTGTTTGAGGTGTTCCCCTTTTGTTTCTGGAAGACTACAGCGGTAGCCCTGTGGTATCCGATCCCATCAGATCTCGGAAGCTAAGCAGGGTCAGGCCTGGTTAGTACCTGCATGGAAGACCACCTGGAAACACCAGAAGCTATAGGCTTGGGAGAAGGACCTGGCAACCCCCTCCCAAAAATCAATCTGCCATTGAAAACCCTATGAACAGCAGAGAAGCCCTGACAATAGTGTTTCCCCTGTTGTACAGAGGGTCGCTATGAGTCGGATACCGACTCGACGGCACCTAACAACAACAACAACATGTTCAGATACTTTTTAAATTCCCAAACAGTCTTCTATACTGACATCCCTAACAGGTCGCTCTGCCTTTTAATGAAGAGAACATTACAGACTAATTGAAAATGGCACCTCCCTCCCCTGCCTTATTGCACTCATAGCTCCCATACCTATCCCAGAGTGGTGACAAGGTGGGACAAGTGAAATTATAAACCATGTCCTTTTTATATTCTCTATTTCTAATGCTGACTCATCCATCCCACTTCTCCAAGTCCCCTTCTATCAAAATCCAGACTCACCAGATAAAGGGCCACAGCTCAGAGCAGTCTGGGTGAGAAATCTAAACATGAAGTGGCAAAAGAATCAGAGAAAGGCATCTCATGAAATCAAGGGGGACTTCCTGCAAGAGGCAGGACTTGAGACATGGCTGGTTTCTGACAAGTGGATTAGGAACCAAGAGTCTTCCAAGTGTAGGAAGTGAGCAAGGCCGAAGCAATAAGTGGGCCAGCCTGATGGAAGAGATTTGAGTGGGGAGAGAGAATAAGATTAAAAACCAGACATAGTGGCACATGCCAGTAATTCCAGCTAGTTGGGAGGCTGATGCAGGAGGATCACAAATTCTAGGCCTGCATGGACTACATAGTGAGTTCAAGGCCAGCCTGGGCAACTTAGTGAGACCATCTCAGAAACAACCAACCAACAGAGGATGTAGCTCAGTGGGAAAGTATTTGGATATTTGCACTGCACAGTACATGCAAAGCCCTGGGTTCAATCCTCAGTAAAGGGTGGGGGGATGGGACTCAAAGACTCTGGAAGCTCTCCCCCCTGTTAAGACTTCTTGCCTCTGGGCAATTTTTTTCTATCTTCTCTACCTCTTTCTTTTTAACTTTAGGTATGTGCTCTTTAAAATCTAAAAAAAGACAAGGAAAGAAAAAAAAGAAAGAAAAACTATTCACGAAGCAGGGTGGAAGGAGAAGGAATTATTTCCAAACTTCCATTTAATTCTCTGTACTATTTGGAAGACTTACAACACCTTATAAGAACAATAAAATCCATTAGAATAGATTATTATACCCATCTGTCTTCCAGAGAAAATAGTTGGGACATCAGGGTAAGAAACTACAGTGAGAAATGGGCTACTAATTTAATAGTCATCTTGTGCCTGGGTTCCTAGCTTACAGGATTTGGAATCTATGAACATAGACATTTGTAAATAAAAATAGAGGCCTGTCAGTGATAGAACACTTGCCTAACATGCATGTGGCCTTGGGTTGGATTCCCAACACACACACACACGTAAAGTAAAAAGAGCCAGGCACAGTGGCCCACGCCTGTAATCCCACCCAATCGGGAGGCGGAGGCAAGAGGATCGCAAGTTGGAGACCAGAGGCAGTCTGCATAATCTACCAAGACCCTGTCTCAAAAAGTAAAAAAATGGGCTGCGGGTGCAGCTCAGTGGTTGCAAAGCATGCAAGCACAAGGCCCTGGATTCAACCCCCAGTACTGAAAAAAAAAAAAGAAATTAAGTAAAAAGAAAAACAAAATAAAGATACCCCTCCCACCCCAAAGCAGAAGGGTATAAACTTAAAAACTCTGGAGAGAAATCAGATTAGCTAGCCATATAAAAGATTCCTAAAACTACACCTTGGTCCAGACTTGACTTGCTCATTTTGAAGGGAGATATGTCTTGGGAACACCTAGCACTGAAATGAAGCCCACCATAGATCAGGCACCCTACCAGGTGGGACTGATGGGGATCATTGGCCTGGAGAGGGGTTGGGAGAATTACCTGCGCTCAGTTCTCTCAACTCACACCATAGGATTAGGAGCCCAACGTATATTCATATAGTGTATGCCAAGCAATTCACAGTTCATCCTTACTACAACCGTGTTTCACAGATTTGGAGTTCGAGGCCCCCAAAAGTCCGATGTCTTGCGAGAGGCACATAGCCAGAGCCCTTTGGGCACATTTCCCCCCACCTGTCTCAGGTGGGCGGGCTGGCTTCAGCTCCACTCTGCTCACCTGTTCGTTCCAACGGTGCAGCTGGCTGTAGCGCACCCGGCAGAAGAGGAACCCGTCCAGGTACACGGAGTACAGCTGCAAGCACACAGATGCCCCGGCCGGGGTTAGCAGGAGAGAAGACGTGAGCATGGCCACCTGCCCCCTCCCTGCCCAGGCCCCAGGCGCACCACGTAGCGGCCCCCCAGCGCGTCGGGCCGCTGCTGGGACACCGGGATACAGAAGTGCATCTTCATGGTGGGAGCGGTGGTCCCTGAGCAGCGCTGGGAGGCGGACCCGAGAGCGCAGCGTGGCCAGCCGCTGTGAGCCGGACAGCGCTCGCCATAAATCAGGTGGGCGCCGCCGCTGGGCACTCGCCCCGGCTGTCCGCAGCGGGGCGGGGCCCGGCCTCGCCGCCTGAGTGGGCGGGGCTGAGGCGGAGGCGAGGCCGGGCCGTGACTTCTCCAGATGCGCCGCCTCCCCTGCCCTAAACTCTGCTAGAGCCGAAGCCAGCTCCCCGGTGCTGAGGTCGCAGTCAGGATGGAGAGAAACGCAGGAGAGCGCCGGAGCCTCTCTCTGTGCCTGGGTTTACCTGGTAGCCTGGACTGTTGGAGGTCCTCGAGGGGAAGGGTGTGTGGAGTTGAATTCTTCTGGAGAGCAGACCCAAGGTTTTCATCAGATTTTCAGAGGCTTCCCTGAACCCACAAAAGTTAACAATCATGACTCCAGCCGCAGGCTTGTCCTATAGGGGTGCCGGTCTTTCACCAAATGCACACTACTCCCTCCCCGGTGCCTCCGGGTGGGACTGCTTGCTCCCTGTGGCCACAGCTGGTCTGCTCCGAGGGTCCACTCCAGGGCCGAAGTCTGGTCTCTGTGACTTGCAGAATGTCCACCCTCTCTTCCAGTGGGTTGATCAGGAGTGTGCATGTGATCACATCAGACCTGACCTCACCTCACGCTGGAACAGCTGGCATTTTCTCTGGTGGGCACCCAGACGACCTTGAAGAAGTTTCCGTCCTGTTACCCACCTGCAGTTCCCTGGCTGCAACACTGGCTGTAGTGCACCGTGGAATAAGATTTAAAATGATTTTTTTTTAAATGTAAATCTTGTAAGTACCCAATGGCCAGCACAATATAGTAGGTTCAGTTTACCTTGTTAAATATAACACACTGACAGTGGTGCCTGGCATGGCGCAGTGTCAGAGAGAGTTTCTCGTTCTGTTGTACTAGGGTTGCTATGAGTTGGACCTGACTAGACAGCAACTAACAACAACATGCTACAATATATAAAACCGTGGTTTAGTATTTTTAACCTTTTTTTCCCCTTAATATATTAGAACCTTAAAACATGGAAGTGGGTTGGGCCTTTCTTAATCCTAGAGAAGCCTCTGATGTTAAATGGGTGCTTCATCCTGTTAGTTGGGTTCACATAAATGCTCTGTTTCTTGGACCGCCTGTCCCAAGTTCTCACAACAGTCTCTCATTTTTAGCTCCTGTGGAAAGGAATCCTATTTCTCTTATTTTGGTTAAGTCAGAGTAGAATTCCTCCCACTGGGCAGGGGGTTTAGCTCAGTTGATAGAGTGCTTGCTTAGCAGGCACACAGGCCCTGGGTTCAATCCCCAGCAACACACACACAAGCACACGCACACACAACCCTCCTATCTTGCTGTGGTTACTACTGGGCAGGGGAACAGCTGCCACAGATGTGGGCCTATTATGTGCAGGCACTGGACTGCTTCTGTAATGCACCCATAGCTTTTCCTGATAAACTTTAGAACAACATCCTACCAAGGACAAGACAAACCCAGGAATGGAGTGACTTTTCCAGGTCACAGGACATTTTTGCTGTTGGTCTGAGCAGTTTTCTGCAGGATTTATTCAGAATCATTGAAAGTCCATTAAGATGCCTGTCTTCCCTGGGGTAAGAGCTACTTACTGAAATGGGAAGTGTGTGTGACAAGCCCTGACCCACATTATGCCATTTCATGCTCACAGATATTTGTAAACTAGAACCCATTGGCAGTCTCAGCTTTACAGAAGAAATTATGACTTTGGGCTGTTAGGGCAGTGGGTGATTGATGCAGGGGTTGAGAATGACAATAGGAATGAATTCACATTCTTTCTTAGGGCTTGAGGAGCCATTAAATTGAAGGGCCTTGGGTGATAAAATTGTGTTAATAACTGTACCTGGCTTTAAGGGAGTTACCAGAGCAGAATAGGTGGGCCTTAGGGTTTCTCTCTGGCCTGTGGATGTAGAAGCACTAAGGCCAGGGGCATCCCTGAGGGGCAAACGCTGATAAGGGATGACCTGGGATCTGGTCCAGTCTTTGGGGAAGCAAAGCAGAGAGTCCTGATCAGTTCCAGAAGTGACCACAGCCATCCCAGGATCTTTCTTCCCCATGTGGCTGGCCTGGGCCCTGGCTCCACCCAATGGCAATAGCCAATCAGGGCCATTTCCTTCCTTTCACTATGCTCCCCTCCCCTGAGCAGAACTGGAGTGGGACTAGTGTCTGTGCAAGGCCATGTCTTCCTGAATCTCTGACTTGTGCTCACCAGCATCCCATTGGCTCTTCTTCACTCATTCAGTCAGTGGACATTATTAGCTCCTTCTGTGTACCCTGCACTGGGCAGGGTACAGTCCTTGAATATGACCAAGAGTTAAATCTAGTAATAGTCAACACCTTTCAGGTACTGCTCTGAACACTTTGCAAAAATGAAATCATTTACATTCCACAACCATCAAAAGCTGGTACTGATATTACCTTCATTTTACAAACACAGAAAGTAAGGCATAAAGCAACTAAGAAGCGTTCTCCAAACTGCAGAATTTGCAAGTGATGGAGTGGGGATAGGAAGCAAGTGATCTGCCCTAGAGCCAACACCCTGAGAGCTGCTCTTCAAAGGTGCCGTGCGCAATCTGTACCACTTCACACACATGCCTTTTAGGGTTTTTAATTCTTAATAGGGGCCTAGATAAATAAATTGCTATGTTACTCAATTTCTGAATCAATTCTACATAGTTTCCAAGGAGCATTTTAATTTACTCAGTGTCTGGCATACAGTCAACATCCAATAAAAGCCCCAAATCCCTGCGCATGAGCAAGATTCATCGTGTGCCTCTTATGGGCCTGGCACTGCAGTGACACTGATCACACAACGGTCTCAGTCCTCCAATATACAGAACCTGGGGCTTAGTTTACAGGGGAGAAAAGAGGGAATTTCAGTAGCTTAGTCTGTATTTCTAAGAACAAGTACACAATTTACTGCTACTTAAGCCTCTAAACAAGGCTTTGAACTCATGAAAAATTGGGTCCAGGTTTGGTTGTGAGTTCAATATGTTAAAATTCAGAGGGCTTGGGTTTGGTTCAGGTTTGGGTTGAAATCCTATGTGTAGACAGCAAGGCTTCAAACTGAACCCATTCCAGTTCAAGCATTTAAAAAAATGTCTGAACCTGAATCTGAACTTGAATCCAAACCCAGTGAAAAATTGGGTTTAGGTTTGGTTTTATTTATTTATTTAGTATCATTAGCTATTTAAAAATTGGAAAAAAGTGCAAAAATTTTATTCATCTGTATACACACAGGATTAAAAATTTTAAACCTGAACCAAATCCAAACCTTCCAAATTTGAACATATTGAATCCACACTCAAACCTGAACTCAATTTTTCATGGGTTTGGAGCCCTGCTTTTAAGCATTATTTGCCTGTAGCTTCTTACCTACTTTATGTGTAAGCTTTTCAGTCCTTTGACATCTGGAGCCCACGCTTTTTTGACTGTGTGGACAATGAGGTATGGCTTTGTCTTGCTGGAAATTTTTACTTCCTGAGCCCCTAGGGTGAGTAGTCAGCAGGTGGCTCCTAATGACTGCTCATTCGTGTACACTGCAGGAGCCTGTCTGGTGTGTATTTCAGATGTACTTTGCTCCATCTTTTCTTATAGCCCAGGCTTTGGGCACCTGACCCTCACTGTCAAAGCCATGAACTGTATGAACAAAGAGACTTGAGCAAGTATAGAAGAACCTCTTGGTTGATGGGCAGATATTTTGAGCACACACATAAGCAAATAGGAGTCATAATGAGAGTCCTGTGGAGTTGTCTTCCCATGCTGTTAATCTTTCTTCACCTGTCAGTGTCCTCTTCACTCCCTTGAGGAAGTGACAGGCAAGTCAGAAAGACAAGGGTTTGGCTGTATACCTCTTCGTCTTGGTTTTACCTGTATTGGGCTGTGATGCATGCTCTAATGTCCTTTGGGATTTGAGGGAACATACAAAATTATAGGAGAGGTGCAAAATGGTATCAGAAATGTCATATGTTCCTGGATGACTTTCTGGTCTAGAGACTGACAGTAATTGGTTGAATAGTGTCCTCCCAAAGTTCACATTTACTTGGAACCTCAGAATGTGACTGTTTTGGGGCACAGAGTTTTTGCAGATATAATTAAAGTGAGGCTCAAACAAGATCTTATTGGATCAGGGTAACTCTAAGTCCAATGAGAGTGTCCTTATAAGACACAGAAAGGGCCAGAATATTGGGATTCCCAGGGGGATAAAGAGTACCCCACACATGGCCGGTCCCAGGAGTTCATCTAGCCCACTTGGAATCCTATGGAGCAAGATAGCAATGGGTCACCTTTGCTATACATCTGGGTATCTCACTCTTCCCCCCTCCCATTGGTTGGGCCAAGATGGCACCCAAGGTATAGTAGCATCTAAAGCCTCCCTGGTGCCTGATTGGTCATCTCTGATCCAACCCTGTTCATCTGATTGGCTAGCTATCAGGTCATATAAACTCTAGACACAGAGATCAGCAGCCATTCTGAACACCACCCAAGATAAGCTCACTGGGTCCTTGTGGTTCCTTAAGGGCCCAAGACCCATTTACTCGTCTGCCTAGCCTAGCCTTCAGCCTTCCTCCAAACTGCCTTCATTATACTTCAATCTACCTGCCATCTGTATTCAACCCTGACCTCTACAACGCCCAATATCCTACACAGACCAATAGCGTTAAGAGGCAAGACTCCAGACGTCAAGCACAGGGCCCCTGAAGTGGCGAAAGCTGCGAGCTGGAAGAGCAAGGACACCTGGGAGTCTCTGCTCCAGTGGCAGATACAGCAGCCAAGCGCTTCCCTTCTCCAACTCCCCTTTCCCCCTCCCTAATCCTCCATTCCTTGCCCCTCATTCCTGAATAAACCCCTGTCCTTCTAGCCTGTGTGTGACGCTCTGTTCTCCAGCCACAGCCTCACCACCCGGTGCAGCGTCAGGGCACCCACCTCTTGCTTCCACACATAATACAGAGAAAGAGAAACCAGAAACCCCAGGAAGAACCTGACACAGACTGATACAGAGACGGCTATGTAAAGATAGAGGCAGAGACTGGAGTTCAGTTGCCACAAGCCAAGGAATGTGTGAGGTCACCAGAAGATGGAGGAGACAAGGAAGCCTTTTCCCTCAGAGCCTTCAGAGGGAGTACAGCCTGCTGTCACCCTGCTTTCAGATTTGTAGCCTCTAGACCCGTGGGAAATTCATTTCTGTGGCTGCATGCCACCCAGCTGGTGGCACTTTGTTATGACAGCCATGAGAATAAACAACACTGACCTTCTGGCCACTATTAGCCCCACTCCTGAGTAGAAAATGCTGTGCCCCCACTGTGTGTGTGTCTGTGAGAGGAATGAAGCAGAGAGGGCAGCCCAGACAAAAGGAGAGCTGGGATTAAGGGACAGTGTCTTGGAAATAATAACAAGACTGGCTAGCACTGGCTTTGGGACAGCCAGTATTCAACATGTTAACATGTACAAGCTCATTTCATCCTTCCAACAACCACATCAGCTCAGAGTGATTGGTATCCCTGATTTGTAGGATGAAACTGAGGTGGAAGGAAATTAATAACTGGCCAAAACTTACACAGTTTCTAGAAGGGAACTAGGATTTATATCCAGGCAGACAGGCTCCAAAGTCCTTGCTCCTGGGCTGATGACATAGTTCAGTAGTAGCATGCCTGCCTAGCATGTATAAGACCCTGTGTTTTATCCCTATCCCCACTAAAAACATAAAAATAAAAAATGTTCCATATTTCTCAATCTATACAAGAATCAACTCAAAATGGATCAGCAATCTCAACATAAAACTGGAAACCTTAGAACCACTAGAAGAAAAGTTAGGGAACACATAGGCATAGGCAAGAACTTCCTTAACAAGACTCCAATTGCCCAGGACACTGTACCAAGAATCAACAAATGGAATTTCATAAGACTAAAAAGCTTCTGTACAGCAAAGGAAATAATTAACCGAGTAAAGGGAGGGCCCACAGAATGGGAGAAAATCTTTGCATACTACACATCTGACAGAAGACTAATTTCTACAATATATAAAGAACTTAGGAAATCAAAACCAAAGTAATAAATAATCCAATAACTAAGTGGGCAAAGGAACTAAGCAGTTCTCAAAAGAAGAAATCCAAATGGCCAATAAACACATGAAAAAAATGCTTAATATCCCTCGTCATTGCAGAAATGCAAATCAAAACAACACTGAGATTCCATCTCACTCCAGTAAGAATGACCAAGATTAACAAAACAAATAACAAATACTGGAGAGGATGCCAAGAAAAAGGAACACTTTTACACTGCTGGTGGGACTATAAACTAGTTCAGCCACTTTGGAAATCAATATGGAAGTACCTCAGAAAACTAAGAATACATCTGGCATATGACCAAGACATGCCATTCCTGGGAATATACCCAAAGGAAGATAAGTCATCATACCACAGGGACACCTGCATTCCATATTTAATGCAGCACTCTTCACAATTGCAGGGTATGGAATCAACCAAGATGTACATCAACAGAGGAGTGGATTGAAAAATTGTGGTAAATATACACAATGGAATATTACTCAACAAAAAAGAAGAATGAAATTACGCCATTTGCAGCAAAATGGATAAAAATGGAGAACATTATTTTAAGCAAATTAACCCAGACTCAAAAAGAGAAATACCATATGTTCTCACTCATATTTGGGAGCTAAATCTTACTTAAAGGAAAAAATTTTACATATATAGATATTCTAAAAATGAATACTCATAGTTATCTAAGAATGGAAAATACAAGTGGACCCAATAGGAGGGGAGAGGGGATTAGCAAGTGGGACCCAAGGTTGAGAAAGGAGGGAAAGGTAGGGGGAACAATCTACAGGGGTAAAGAGGGAAGGTAAAAATACAAAATACAGGATGCAACCATATGAATATATGAAAAGAAGGCAAGAAAAAAATCAATGAGGCTATAACTCCATGGTTACATACAGCTAATTAAAATTCTTACTATTTTTTCTTATTTCACTCATCCTAGTCTATAAAATATGTAAGGTGATGGATATGTAAGCAAAACTGATTTAATAGTTGCATAGTGGATATGTCAAATGACTTATTACACTGTACCCTGCTAACATTTGTAAATTTAAAAATAAAGTAAAATGAAGTATAGGCAGAAAAAATAAAAAGTTATTGTTCCTAATCACTTCTCCAAACAAAAGTAAATTTTTGATTCATACTTACAAAGGGGAAGAACTAGCAAATCAGGTCCCCAGATGTGGATGACAATGTCGGGAAAAGATCACTCTGTGGAAGTAAGGTTGCAGGGACTGGAGCTGCTGCAGAAGTGACCCCCAGGGGGACCTGTAAATAGCTGAGTAGCTCAGTGCAGCTCAAGGGCCCTATGCAGCCCTGGGGTAAGTAAGGGAACTGAAGATGAGGATGGAGTGTGGGACTAGCCACAGCAGCCCACTGCCCATTGGAGAATGTACACTTCACAGACTGCTAGATACCAGCCGCATGGGGAGGTCGTGGCAGAGATAGGACCAGAGTGCCTGGACAACATGCAGGAGGGACACTGACCCAGCCAGCATGGGAGAAGTGGGAGGCAGGAAGGGCTTTCCAGGAAGGTGATGTTGGACAAGGATTTTTCTGGGTGAGCAGAACTGGTAAGAGCATTCAAGGAAGGTGGAACTGAGAGAGCGTAGGATTAAACAAAACCAATGGGTTTGTTCTTACAAGGAAATGGAGGTGAAGCGCGAAGAAGTGGATGAGGTAGAGACAGCCTGATAGTGTGAAGACTGTAGCTGCTAGACCAAGAAGCTGAGAGTTTGTCCTATAGATGAAGGGTCTTAAGGAGGGGACAGACAGAGTATGTTCTACATAGATCACTCTGTGATCATATTTGAGCAACAAAAAACTCCAATCTACTGCAGTTTTGGGTAAGGCTCTGGAGTAGAGGTGGTCCTGAGAACTCTGATGATCAAGGTCTGTGTGTGTTATAACCACCATTGAGATCTATATGATATAATAATTTAATAGCATGCTCCACTTTTATCTCATTTCTTAGAGAAAGATTGTTTGTTCTATATCCTCACTAAAACCTCCTATCTTTCCACAAAATGTTGTGTAGACCTTAGGGACAATTGCCAGAATGGGTACTTGCTGCCTGCTCCCTCCAGCCTCACACAGTGTCACAGCAGGAGTCTCTGTGGTCACCATGGGCCAGCCAGTGTGGACCATATGGCTCAGGCTCAGAAAGGAATGGGTGCTGTAGCTAAACTGGAGGCAATCAGCCCAACAAGGATGTTTGTCACCAAAAGAGATGGTAGAATATGAGATTTGTAAAGTGCTCCCCCCAAATGGAGTGCCATGGTGTAGGAGGTCAGGACAAGTTAATCCGTGACAATTCCTGCTGAGGTGTTAGAAGGTGCTTTAGCCTATTGAGGCTCTGAGGAGTCACAGTAAAGAAACCTGGAACTCCCTTCTAGGTTACAGTGCCGGGGGCTAATGTCCTGGGAAAGGCTGACATCATGCAGGAGAAGACAATGGCCTGGGCAGGGCAGTGTGGAAAGGGATGAGATAAAACAGAACTAGAGATGTGTGTCCTGGCACATACGTAACTCCAGTGCTTGGGAGGCAGAGGCAAGAGGATGGAAAGTGCAAGGGCAGCTTGGGCTACAGAGCAAGTTCTAGAGAGTCTGGGAGGTATAGAAGACTATCTGACATCTACCCACTCCCTAAACAAACAGACAGACAGACAGACAGACAGACAGACAGACAGACACATTTAGGAACACAGTGCAAAGTGTGGAATTTGTTAGAAACAACTCTTGTCCTCAAGAAACAAAGGGATCATTGGTGACTTGTTATGTGACCTAAACTGCTTTGCAATCCTTTCACAACCTCTTGCAAAGTTTGGCTAATTATACTTGATCCACATTCTCTAGTTTTCATTTCCTTTCTCTTGTCTCCTTTCTTCATATGTAACTGTTGCAACCATTCATGGATATGATCCTGCTGTGTCCCAGGCTGGCAGCTAGGTGTGTAGGCAAACTGAATTGAAGAAATAACACAGGTATAAAAGCAAACACTCAGCAGTTGCTTTCTGCCTTCTGCAGCTCACATAAACAAAAGGATGGCACATCATTGTATGTTATACCTCGCAGTAAATTGATATCTGTTCATTGTTATATATTACTTATATATATGCATATATACATGGAAATGGGAGAAGGATGTAGCAGCCCACTCCCCTTCTCCCCCAAATCCCAAAGAATAACAACAACAAAAATCAGCCATTGAAAACCCTATGAATAGCAGAGAAGCACTGACAGTAGTGCCAGGCCTGGCATAGTGTCAGGTAGTGTTTCACCTGTTGTACATTGCTGTTGTTGTTAGGTGCCTTCGTGTAGTGTCCAACTCATAGTAACCCTCATATGGTTTTCAATGGCTGATTGTTTTGGGATTGCCTCAGGAGTGGATTACCACATCCTTCTCCCACGTTGTACATAGGATTGCTATAAGTCAGACACTGACTTGACGGCACCTAAAAACAATCAACAATGCATGGAAAAGTTATGCAGAACTCGGGTTGATCAGGTATTAGGAGTGCAGAAAAGACCAGGTAAGGGAAACACAAGGTTGTCTGAGGGTTTGGGCAGGAGAGGATTGATGGACAGTGGGGCCACCCTCTGGGGAGACAGCTGGTGTCAGGTGGAGGAGTTCAAACTGAGTCTCGACCCACTGAGTTGGATGTGCTGGAGGAGGTGCAGTTGGAGGGCTGGAAGGGAGGGAGAAGACTATGCTGGGGAGTAATGGGAATGCAGGTGAAGGTTAATGCCATAGGAGAGGCTGTGGCCACCCGGCAAAGCCAGAGATCCAGAGGAGAAAAGTGCTCTGGAGCCTTGGTAAAATCCTGCCAGGTGTGGTCCAGGCAACTGAAAGGCGTCCTCTGGAATGAAGTGAAATGAGATCTGCAAGGCTGCCAATTTCATCCTGCTGTGAGCATCTGGACAGGCTATGGAATCCTGAGGGCGCCAGTTGGTGGGGTACCTAGGAAAAGACTGCCAGCAAGCCAAGTCCCCTCCTGCTTCACACCCAAGTTCTGTTAAGGGGAGGAAGAGACTCCTCAGAGGCATAGATTCTAATCACCAGCCTCCTGGGGCAGGGATAGCTCTTCAGGCTTCTGTACAGCAGGCTTCCGTACAGCAGGCTTCCGTACAGCATGTGAGACCATCTAATTTCCTCTGCTTTGACCTGATGCTCACCAAACAGCCTTCTGATTAGTAATTCAGGGGATTGGGGGTGTCTGTAAGGTTCTGGGGGTGTCTGACTAGCCCAGATGGGATATCCTCCCATGGAGGATGCCTTCCTCCTGGCATTCAAACCAAAGCCCGGCTGGTGCATCCGTGGCCTTGGTCTGGTTCATATGTCCTTTATGAGCCTGAGCCATTGTTTGACTCGCTGGCCCATGTTGACCACAGGGACACTGTGTGAGGCTGGAGGGAGCAGGCAGCAAGCACCCACTCTGGTCCCTAAGGTCTGCACAGCTTTTGTGTAAAGATAGGTGGTTTAGAGAGAAGGATGCAAAACAAATGATCTTTTTTATTTCTTCAAGAAATGGGACAAAAGTGGAGGCATGCTATTGAATTATGACACTTATATAGATCTCAATTGTGATTATAACACACACAGACCTTGACCATTAGAGTTTTAAGAACCCTATCTGCCCCACAGCATTGCCCAAAGCTACAGTGGAATGGAGTTTTCTGCTGCTCAAAAGTGGTGGGAATATTACTGAGGAAAATTTCATTTGGGTTGCAGAAGGGCCTGAATAACCATGCTACTTCATCATACTATTGGCGATAATAATAAAAAGTACAGGTGACCCTTCCATTGTTTTCTTGGTGCCAAGAACTAGACACTTTATGTTGTTATTGTTAGGTGCTGTCAAGTCAGATCCCACTCATAGCAACCTTAAGTGTAACACAAAGAAATACTACCTGACATTATGCTTGAGCCCATTGTTGTAGTCACCTTGTTTCTTCTCATTTTGAGTCATGCCGCATTAGCAAAAGGAGGACCCAGGAGCTTTACTCCATTCCAGTCACTAAGGTCGATTCTACTTTGAAGAGGCAAGTCTTCCCCAGTCCTTTCTTGAATGCCTTCCAGCCTGGAGGGCTCATTTTCTGGCACTATATATAACAGTGGGCTGGGATTTAGCTCAGTTGGTAGAGTGCCGCTCTGCAGTCTCTGAGGTCCCGAGTTTGATTCCCAGCACCACAGAAAAGGGAGAAGGACGTGGCAACCACTCCTGAGGCAATCCCGAAATAATCAGCCATTGAAAACCCTATAAGGGTCGCTATGAGTCGGACATGACTTGACGGCACCTAACAACAACAACATATATAACAGTGTTTCTCCGCTTTTCATAGGATTTCAATGGCTAATTGTTTTGGGAGTGGGCTGCTGGGTCCTTCTCTCTAGTCTGTCTTAGTCTGGAAGCTCAGTTGAAACCTGTCCGCCCTGGGTGGTCCTGCTGGTTTCTGAAATACTTGTGGCATAGCTTTCAGAATCACAGCAACTTGCCTGCCCCCACAGCATGACAAACTGACAGACACTTGGGAGAGGCACTACATACCCTGTACTAACCCATTTCATCTTCATAGTGACCTTGAGATGGGTATTATCATCCTTGTTTTACATCTGAAGACTCTAAAGCATGGTGAAGTTAAGGAGCTTCCCCAGAGACACACAGCTGGCATCCTCCCTCGCAGCCTCCTGTGGGCAAGCCGCAGCTCTTCTGCAATTCTCTGTACCTCCCTTCTCTATGCTGCCTCGCCTGGCTTCCCATGGCTCCTTTAGCACCTGCTAGAGGGTTGGTTAATTGCCCTCTGCGTACCAACTTCCCCTAATGACACCCAGAAAGACTCGAAAGCCAGACTGCTTCAGGGATGCAAGGCTCAGAATTGACACACAACCCCGCCTTCCCTTTGGTCTTTTGTGGGGGTCCTATTAAGAAATAAGGGCGGCTGGGTGTGATAGCCCATGCCTGTAATGCCAGCAACTCAGGAGACTGAGGCTGGAGGATCCTGAGTTTGGGATCAGAGGCAACCTGCGTAATTTAGGGAGACTCTGTCTCAAGATAAAAAATAAAACATGGGCTGGGGCGCAGCTCAGTGATAGATCGCTTGCAAAGTATGTGCGAGGACCTGGGTTCAGCCCCCCAGTATGAGAGAGAGAGTGAGAGAGAAAGAGAGAGAGATAGGAGGGGTCTTGTTAGCAAATAGAAAGGCACTGTTCCCCTAAAACTCTGTAAAAGGCCACCCCACAAGCAGGACTGCATGGGGATCTCAGGGGCCTTTCACGAAGGCCTGAGAATCTCATGCAGCTTTGACTTCCCACAGGCCCCATACCGAAGCCTTTTCTGCCCTTCATCTTATTAACTTATTAAACTAACACCTGCCTATGTTTTTCAACATTCACATGAGCCAGCAGCTCTGATTCATCAGTACCATGGAAACACTCACAGATCCATGGCACTTTGTGTGGGCCTCCGAAGTGCTGCTCAGCTTTGAGTATGGAATCAGCTGGGGAGCTTTAACAAAATACTGATACCTGGGTTCTGCCTTCAGGCATCCTGACTTAATAGGTTTGAGGTATAACTGGGCATCAGGATTTTAATATGCGCCAAGTGTGAAATCTTGTGGAGCCGGGATAAAACCCACCCTGACTGAGCCCTTCACAGCTCTTCCAATTCTGCAGGCTGAGATTTTGGCTTCAGCTTGCTGCATGGGAGGAATGGGTTGATTCTTAGAAAGAGGACTTCCTGGGAGGCTGCATGAGAATTTTGCCAAGCAGACTGCTGGGACAAACAAAAAGTCCGTGGAGCATTGACTGGCATTTTATGCAAAGCTTTTTCCATCCATTTGTAGCGTGAAGGTTTGTTTCACATGCTGCTAGGAACTCATGGGGAGGCAATGACTGGAGGCTCAGAAGCTGAGCAGAGGCATTGCCCAGTTATAAAAATCACAGTTAACATGGGATGCATGATCACGGTGGGCCAGGCACTCCTGGGAGCACTTTACCATTTACCATATTAATTCATTCAATCCTCACAACAACCTGAGAAATAGAGATGATTATGCCCATTTTGCTGGGATTTAGCTCAGTTGGTAGAGTGCTGCTCTGCAGTCTCAGAGATCCTGAGTTTGATTCCCAGCACCACAAAAATGGGAAAATGACACTGCAATCCACTCCTGAGGCAATCTCAAAACAATAAGCCATTGAAAACCCTATAAGGATCGCTATGAATTGGACACGACTAGACAGCACCTAACAACAACATGCCTATTTTACTCATGAGAAAACCTAGATACAGAAGGTTGACAGTCTTCCCCTCTGTTGCAAAGCTGGGAAGCCTCGCAGCCAGGATTTGAAATGCAACTGCTTGGGCTTTACAATGATATGGGGGGGATGCTGGGGCAGTGAGGGTGTGACTGGGGCTGACTTTGTGAGAGTGCAAGGGGATGCTTCTGGGGACTGCCATACTTCCGAGAGGTTCTTGGTAATGAGCATGAACCAGTGACAGGTACATGAGCATTCTTGGAGGGACCTGCTCTGTATTTACTGGCTAATAGGCTTGGAACTCAGGTTTCAATACAATGAAATGCACCATACAGCCAAGGCAAGGAAACATTGAAGAAGACTTTAGACTCATGTATGGATTTCAGTGCAGGATCAAGAATTAAGGAAGAGCCGGGTGCGGTGGCGCATGCCTGTAATCCCAGCGGCTCGGGAGGCGGAGGCAGGAGGATCGCAAGTTTGAGACCAGAGGCAGTCTGCGTAATTTAGTGAAACCCTGTCTTCAAAAAGTAAAAGAAAAAATGGGCTAAGTGTGCGGCTCAGTGGTCCAGCACTTGCAAAGCATGCAAGTGCGAGGCCCTGGGTTCAACCCCTAGTACAGGGAAAAAAAAAAAAAAAGAGTTAAGGAAGATTACAAGGCTTGAAAGGACATCACTATCCTCTTCATTTGGGTGTCAAGGGAGTACAGCAGGGCCTTTCTGAAACTACCCCATGCACTACTCTCAGGGATAGACACCTGCACTGGCCAGATCTTGGGCTTGAGGCATTTTAATTATTTTTCTGTTTGTATACAGCTGGTGGTTTTGCTGGTTATAAGGAACAAGAATATGTCTTGCTTTAAAAAAAAAAAAAAGGTAGCAACTCCATAGATATCAGAAATGTTTTATATTAAAAAAACATTTTCTTATTGTAAAAGCAATATTCATTTATTGGATAAAGTTTAGAAAATACTGAGAAGCCAATAGAAGAAAATAAAAGGATTCCCTGGCCCCAAGACGAAGAGAAACTACTGTTAGTGTGCTGGTTTGTTCCTTTGGCACACATCTGGTGCGATTTTAGTTTATATCTTTCCAGTCCTTTATACTCTGGGTTTATAAACTCCCTCCCACCTCCAAAATGAGGTATTTCATATGTTTTCTGAGCTTGTTTTGTTTGTTACAGTTAAGAATCCCCTTTTTCTTCCCTTACTTAGCTTTAATAGTTGATCTGTTGACAACTCTGCTGTATCATTTCTCAGTATAATGAAAAAGTTAATAATAAATTATAGGTAGAAAAGTGACTTAGCCACTATGGGGATACAAGAAAGAAAGCATAATCTTTATGATATTCCTTATTGCCTAAATTAAATTATACCAGTTAGGATGATGTTGCTTAGATTATTATTTTTTTTTGAAGACAGACTTGTGCTACGTTGCCCAGGCTGGCCTTGAACTCATGATCCTCCTGCCTTAGCCTCCTGAGTTCTGGGATTACAGGTGTGCACCACCACATCCAGCTGTATGTCAATTATTATTATTGTTATTTTTTGTTACCATTTGTTGTTGTTGTTGTTATGTGTTGATGAGTCATGTCCGACTCATAGTGACCCTCATAGGGTTTTCAATGGCTGATTGTTTCGGGATTGCCTCAGGAGTGGATTGCCACGTCCTTCTCCCATTTTTGCAGGGCTGGGAATCAAACTCAGGATCTCAGAGACTGCAGAGTGCTGCTCTACCAACTGAGCTAAATCCCAGCTTTGTTACCACTTATATAGCATTTATTCTCTTCCAGATACCAACTTTATTTACATTTCCTCATTCAGTCCTCATATCTACCCCACAAGTTAGAGGATATGCATTGGTAGTAGCAGTAACAGTGGTAGTGTGCTGATTTTACAGAGTAAGAAACTGATGAGCTTCCCCCAGATCCCACTCTTTTACCAGTGGTAGGACTAGGAATTAAATTCAGGCTCTCTAACCCTAAACTTTTTTTTTTTTTCCCTGTTCTGGGAGATTGAACCGAGGGCCTCATGCATGCTAAGCAAGTGCTCTACCACTGAGGTGCAAGCCTAGCCCATTTTTTATTTTGAGATAGGGTCTTACGAAACTGTACAGGCTACTTCTGGCCTCAAACGTTTGATCCTCCTGCCTTTGCCTCTCAAGTTGCTGGGATTACAGGTATGCACCACTGTCCTCTGCAAAGTCTCAACACCTAACAGCTATTTCTCTAATTTATAACTCCAAATAAATTATAGTTATTAAATACCAATTCAAGCTGTTTCCTGCAAATATACTGTTTTGCACATCTCCATGGACTTTTTAGAGTGATGTAGAGTAATTGTTTCCTAGACAGGAGGTCAAGCCAGGTACAGCAATGGCAGCCAGCAATGGGTTCATCAAAGAGCAGGAGTCCCTGGCCTGATAGAATAAGGTTCTTTAGGTGTCAGATTTGCTGCCCAAGGAGTTTCTATATGCAGGGATCTCTGCTAACATCTGCCTGGTCAGTCAGGCTCCACCATCCCTGTTCTGAGTCCATCTTCTCCACAGACCCTGACAATGAGCCATAATATGAGCTAACAAAGGTATTCACATGTGGCTGGCACAGTGGCACATGCCTGTATTCCCAGCACTTTAGAGATTGAGGCAGGAAGATTGAGAGTTTGAGGCCCACGTGGCCCCAGTGACCATCTGGGGTGCTGTGTTAAGAAAGATGGGGTAAGTGGGAAATAGGAACAGCTAATATCTCTCTTTTTTAAAATAGTTATGGGGGTATAATTGATACAAGAAACTGCACATTTAAAGTGTATGATTTGATAAGTTGATATATGTGTACACGTGTGAAACCATCCTCACAGTGAAGATAGTGAACACATCCATCCCCTTTCAAACTTATCTCCTGCCTCTCTGTAATCCTTCCCCTCCCCTTTCCCCTACATTCCCCAGCCCAAGCACCCACTGCTTTCTGCCACTGTGGATGAGTTTGCATTTCCAGGATACAAATGGAATCATATAGTATGTACTTTATTATCTAGATTCTACTCAGTCTAGTTAATTTGAGAATCTTCCAGATTGTTGTGCAGAGTTTTCACCCATTTTGTTGCTGAATAGTATCCCCCTTAATAGCTCTCACCCCTATTTATTGCTCAATAGCATTCTGTGGTATGCCTATACCAAAACTTGTTTTCCTATTCACATGTTGATGAGGAACATTTAGGTTGTGTCAAATTTTTGGCCTAAGAGTTACCATTTTACTAGTGTCCCAAACACTCTTCTTACAGATTTATGTGTGGATGCTGCTGAACTTATGGTGGGATCACATCCTGATCAACCCATTGTAAGTTGAAAACATAGTAAGTGGATAATGCTTTTAATGCATATTATCTAGATTAGCAAGACAGCACATGATTTGGAATGAGCAGAGTATCACGATCGCATGGCTGACTAGGAGCTATAGCTAAGAGAAGATTGGACTATGTATTGCTAGCCAGAGAAAAGATCAAAATTCAGAAACATTGAAGTATGGTTTCTACTGAACGCATATCACTTTTACACCATTGTGATCTTAAAAAATCACTAAGTCTAATTAAGTAGAAGTGTCTATAGATTAAATTATTCAATCACTCAACCAACCCAATGCTGGGATTTAGCTCAGTTGGTAGAGCACTGCGCTGCAGTCTCTGAGGTCCCAAGTTCAATTCCCAGCACTGCAAAAATGGGATAAGGGCCTGGCAACCCACTCCCAAGGCAATCCCGAAATGGTCAGCCATTGAAAACCCTATGAGGGTCGCTATGAGTCAGATACCGACTTGATGGCACCTAACAACAACAACAACAACAACAACAACAACAACCAACCCAAATGCATGAGGTAGGTGCTCTTCTGCTTCTTTATCGATGAGCTGCCTGAGGCCTATGTGATTGAGGAAACTGCCCAGGGTCATGCAGCTGTTAAGTGGTGGAGTCAGTATTCACACCCACACACAATGATTCCAGAGCCAACCTTTTCAAGTGTTGTGCTAAGTTACTATGATCACTTAGCAACATGTGCAACAGGTGGGGAGGGGGAATAGGTGACCCTTGTCTACGTAGATTCAGCACCTAGGCTCTAGCTGCCAGCCTTTTGCATCTAAAGTACCCTACCAGATGTCTAAGTCCACCCTGCCACCTCCACTTCAGCTGTTGACTTAATGGAGAATGTTTCTAGGTATGAATCTGTTTTCTCTTCCAACAATAGAGTATCATAACCCAGTTGGCCTAATTTTTTTAGACTATATTTTTCACTTTTGAAAATAAATCAATGAAAGGAAGAAAAAGAAAAGGAAAAAAAATTGGGGTATCATACATGGCTATATATGACTCTCATTACATGTTAATGAAAATTCTTTTTCTATTTTCCTTTTTGGCTTTTTTATTTTGTTTATTTTGTACTACAAAATGTTTAAGGAGATGGAAGTATAAGCAATACTGATTTGATGGTTGCATAACGGATATATGAACTGACTTATTACTCTGCACCCACTAACATGCATAAATAAAATACTAATATTAAAATAAATAAATAATTGGTATATTAAAAATAAAAATAAAAATTTTACAAAGAAATCAAGGAAAGTAAAGAACACATGATTGTCATGGAGAAGCATTTTTTATTTGAGAGTTAAAAGACAGAAATAGTTCTTTTCTCCACAGTGCTACTGGAAATGACCCAACAAACCCCCTCCCGAGTGCACAGGGCTTTTGCAGAATGCCTTTTTGCAAGAGATGTGGTTTTGTTTCTGCTTTTGATTCTTTTTGGCTCCTCTTCCTCAGTTGCGAGGATACCCTGTGAGTTACAGTGATGCCCCACAGCTCTGAAGCAGTTGGAGTGGGGCCCTCCCTGCCCCGGAAAGCCCACCAGTTAAGGATTCACATGAAGAGGATTTTGTTTCTTCAACAGAAATGAGAGTCAGGGCTCCAGGGCTGGGGTCAGCCACCCCAGACTTACATTGTAAATAATAACGTGCTTGGGTACCTCCTGCCTGCTGAGCCTGCCTAACCATTCAGCTATCAGACTTTGACTTCGGTTAAATACACATGAACTTGAGGACAACCAGCTTTTCTGCATCTCTGGTGAGGGAGCTGTACGAACAAAGTTGAGCTGGTAGCTCAGCAGTGAGCTGGCCAGGCAAGGTGGCCTGGCCTTCAGCCAAAAGTGGGGAGAGAAGGCATATTTAGTGGACACCTCCTGTGGTGTCTGGCCCTGGACCTGGGCTGTGGGGGCCGCAGTGGACGCACCAGGCATTGTCCCTGTGCTCACGTGGTTTCACAGGGAAGTCAGTGGGAGCAGGAGTAGCAGACCTGAGCCCTTCTGTGTGGGACAGGCACAGACCACAGAGCATGGGGTGTGGGCAGGGCTGGGTCCTGGGTTAGGAAGGCTCACAGGACCAGGGACAACTGAGGCCTGAAGCTAGACAGAAAAGTTGTGGAAAGGGTGTGGATGATGGGGGGTAAGCAGAAAAGCAGCACGTGTGGGAAAGCCTTTTTGGAGAAACAGAAGGATCGAGGGTGGTGAACTTGAGCAGATGAGGAGAGGTGGGGTGGGATGCTGAGCATATGACGGGGGCCACTCCAAGATGTTCGCTGTGCTTTGTATCACCACACAAATCCTACCCCACAGAATCCTCCACAGGACACCCTGAGGTCAGTGTAATCCACTCCACCATGCTAATGAGGCAAGGGAGACTCTTGGAAATGAACTCCTGGGCCCAAGCTTTTTGTACCTGCAAGAAACAGAAGCTCAGAAAAATATTGCTTAAGATGACATAGCCAGCAAACTCCAGAGCCAAGTGAAGTGCTCAAGTTCTGCCTCCAAAGCCCCCCCCCAGATGATCTGATTCATTCATTCCACCTTTGGCTAATCACTCAACCCCAACCACTTCAGCTTCCTGATCTGCAAAACAAGATTGTTGTCCTCATTATCTATAGCAGGAGGTCAGCAGATAGTGCTTAGGCCAGAAAAGTCTGAATTGGTAAGTTGACAAATTAATGTTACCAGTGCAGTACTGGGGGCCACTGAGGTTATCAACAAATGCAGGAAAAGTTGCCCCTTGAGAGGGGATGTGGGATGGGGGCTGAGACAGCTGTTGTTTAGTTTTAACCAAAGGCAGCTCTCACCAGGACACTCCACCCGCTTCTATCATTCTGTGCTTTGTCAGAATTTCTGATTCAAATACAAATTCAACAGCATAGCTGGCTATACTAACACTGTTGGGAGAATTGGCTGACACTGAGCAACCCTGGCAGACCATCCTGGCCTCTTCTCTCCTGTCCTTGCAAGGTGGCAAGGAGGAAAGGTGGGGAGGGGCATGAGAGAAATATGCTTAGTGAGCCTTGACTTAGCTCCAGACTCTGCGCAAACTTTTGTCTTCATGCCATGTAGCTGTCATTGCTACCCTGGGAGTGGGATGTTTTTATTGTCCCAATTTTAAAGATCAGGAGAGTTAAATAATTTACCTAAAGATAAACAGCTGATGAGGGTCAGAGCTTGGATTTGAATATGAAAGACTATTGTTGTAACCCCCTGTAATCCCAGCAACTCAGAGGACTGAGGCAGGAGGATTGCAAATTCCATGGTACTGACTGCTCAGAGGCAGCCTACATACTTTAGCAAGACTCTTTCTCAAAATAAAATAAAAAATAAAAAAAGATAAAAAAATGGGCTCAGGGAGTAGCGCAGTGATAGAGCACTTGCAAAGTATGTGTAGGGGCCCAGGGTTCAACCCCCAAGTACTGCAAAAAAAGAGAGAGAGAAAAAAAGGATTATGGTTGCTTTTTGTGTTGACCTTTGATTAAAGCCAAGGGCAACATCACTTCCTTACCCTCTACCCTGCCTGCTGAAGGTAATTCTGCAGGGAATGAGTCTGCCGTGCTATGTGGCTGTCTGGTCCAATCGGATCTAATTTGACCTAATTTGATGCCGGGAGAGAATTTAGAATACCTATAGAAACAAGATAATAGCTTACAACCCTTTAGAGGCAAGTCATAGAAATCCAGTGGAGATAGAAACAAACTGGAGAAATGTGCTCAACAACACAGGGATTCTTGAAGCCCTGAAGTCAGGGTACAGTTGGGTTTCAAAAAGGGGTAAGTCATGGAACTGGAGGGTTTCTGAAACTCTCCATCTCTCATTTCTTCTTTCTATATATTAGCAAATCAGCTTTCTTTACTTCCCTGAATCACTTGGCAGAATGTAGGCAGGTTACAGCTCTCCCCTCCTCACCTTGTTGTTGTTAGGCGCCATCAAGTCAGTATTCGACTCATAGCGACCCTCATAGGGTCTTCAATGGCTGACTGTTTCAGGATTGCCTTGGGAGTGGATTGCCAGGTCCTTCTCCCATTTTTGCGGTGCTGGGACTTGAACTCGGGACCTCAGAGACTGCAGTGCAGCGCTCTACCAACTGAGCTAAATCCCAGCCCCTCCTCACCTTAGTTTTCACATTATTTGTAACATCCCCAGCCTTGGACAATGATGCCGTTCACCAGGGCTCTGGTTTAAAGTTCCTGGGAAGGAGAATTTAGTCCATACCTAGTCTAATTATCACCTATGCTCAGAGAATGTGGCCATACCATATGAATATCCCTGCTAGGGCTCAGGGGTGTGTGTGGGTGTGTGGGTGTGTTCTATGAGAAAAGAAAAATGTAAGTCATTTGCTCATAGTCTTTATTAACTCTGACATCCTGGAATATAGCACCTAAGAATTCACTTCCCCTTTCTATTCAGGTTTTACAGAATTAAAAAATAAGCCAGGCATGGTTGGCCATGCCTATAACCCCAGCACTCAGAGAACTGGGGCAGGAGGATCAACATGAGTTCAAGACCAGCCAGGTCTACATAGCAAGTTCCAGGCCAGCTGGGGCTACACAATGAGACTCCATTTCAACAGCCCCCTTAAAAAGAAGAATTAAAAAGTAAATCAATAGTAACAGTTGTTACATAAAATAGATAGGAAGCCCCTGGTATGAACCAGGTTCAACTGACCACATCAAAATGGAATCATTTATACTGAAGTTCCATGTCACCAGGACAAAACTGAGTTGCTTATCTGACCTTCCAAGAAAGCAGAGGTTGGGGAGCGTGGGGGTGGGGGGGGGGAGAGAGAGAGAGAGAGAGAGAGAGAGACAGCATGAGCGTATGTGCGCGTGCACTCCAAACAAGTAGGCTTTAGCAGGTATTCCCTCTACTTTAACCTGTGTAAGGAAAGCAACCTTGAAACAGCCAATCTGCTTTTTATTTTCTGTTTCTGCTTTCCCCACTCAGCCTTTCCTGTCTTTAAAACCAGCCTCTTCTGCTTGGCTCATTGGAACACTCCTTGTATTTTATGGTACAAGTTGTTGCCTGATTTTCGAATGGCAAATAAAAGCCTATTAAGATCTTTATGTAAATTTGTTGTAAGTTTTTTTTTTGACATAATAAAGTATCATTAAACAAACAAAAACAAATTATACGTACAACTGCCTTTTCAATAATATATGACTTTTTTTAAAAAAAAGTTTCAGTACTGGCAGTTGAACCCAGGGCCTTGCACAGGCTAGGCTAGTGCTTGCTCTACCATGGAGCTGCACCCCAGCCCCTTGTTTATTTTGAGATAGGTTTTGCTAAGTTGTGCAGGCTGCCTCTGGCCTGGAACTTGCAATCCTCCTGCCTTTCAAGTCATTGGATTTATAGACAAGTGTCACAGTGCCTGAAAGTGTTTGTGTTTTGTTTTGTTTTGTTGTATGTATCAGCAACTAAATTCAATGTTATTCAAGCAAGAAGGAAATTTAACGCTCATGAAATACAGATGTTTTCTGACTTCAGGTGCTCCTGGATCCAGGAAGTGCCAGTTTCTTGCCACCTCTCAGTTCTGCCTTGGTCTCTGTATTGCCTTCATTTGCTTCCTTTGGAGATGGCTGCCTCCACCAAGCTGGGAAAGACGCCTGCATGGAGCTCCAACCTCCTGGTGGTGACAGCTCCTATTCCCAGAACAGTCAATTCAATGCAAGGAACGGGTGGTTAGTAGTGCCCCCTAGGGAGCACCTTGAACATTTGTGGGGATGGTTTTGATTCTCACAGTGATGGTGGGGAGCTACTGCTTGAATTTCATGCTAGACATGCTGCAGAGCTTCAGAGAGTCCTGTACATGGAATTAGCTTGTGCCACGGCTTCCAGCCTATTCTACTGATGGCAATGTCAGTCATGGTGTTGGAGGTAAACAGCACACCAGCATATACCTCCATCTGCCCCTGTCACATTCATGCTGATTCTACATGCTTGGAGCCATCTGATTCCTTTATTGTGTCTTCTAGTGTAGGCAGGCATTTACATATTGTGTACTATTTGTATAAACAATTTTGTTTTGTGTAAGCTATTTTTATTTCTCTTTTGTATTATAATTAGGGCATTGTATTGGTCTCTCTCTCTCTCTCTCTGTGTGTGTCTGTGTGTCTGTGTGTCTGTGTATGGTGCTGGGGATGGAGCTCAGGGCCTCGTGCATGCTAGGCAAGCAGTCCATCATTGACCTACATGCCCAGCCCTATCATATTAATTTTTTAGCTACTATGTACATTGTCTATGAATTTCCTTTCCTATGCATTAAAGGATATAAAAAAGAAAATGTCAGATTGATAACCCGTGTCTGAGAGGTAGGGTACAGCCCACTCTCTCCTAATGAGCACCAACTTGCTAACTCATAAGGGAGGATCTCAAGGTCTAGCGTGGGTCATATCCCACCAATGGATACAGGGGTCTCTGTGACCAGGGAAGCAGGTGCTTTTCTCCCATGAGCCTAGCTAGCTGGGCAACTTGGGGACAGGAATAAGGAAGGAGGCAGAGGAGGCAAGACCCCAGGATATTATACCCACCGAGGCGATGTGGAATTGGGTAGGAGGTCCCAAAGCCAAAGTGACAGTTATCCACAAAACCCAACACACACAGACCCCCAGACGCACAAACAAACATACAGACACAATTTAGGATCCTAAGTAATGGGAAAGTGTTGACGAAACATTCCCTACTGTGTCCGGCAGGACTTAACAAAACAAACCCCGGACAGACCACAGTCACAAACAGAAAGTTATGAAAATGCCAGCAAAACTGCAAAGGAAAGCCATGAGCCCCTGTAAACAACACCGATGATGCAGCAAGCACAAGGCTTCCTGCTGAAACTGGCAGGAATTCCAGTTATGCTGTGCGCATGCACAGTGGGAGATAGCAGCACCAGCCAGCAGGTTTGGCAGCCAGGCTCCTGGCCGAACATTGAATCTGTCCCTAGGAACCACTACCAAAGCACTAATTTTGGTGACCCCTGACTGCATGTAAGCAGTTAAACATAATAATGGCACTCTAGGGAATTGTATCTGCTCACTTAGAGGAACAAAGCAAAGGACTTGCATTGTTCTTGTCAATTGGTAGCCCATGTGGGCGGTCTTCCTTGTGGGCTGCAGATTCTATTCTTTTTAAAATAAAAACAAAGCCTTAGGAGAGCTCCATTAATATTAGTTCTCTCTGTTGGGCCTTGCATAAAACCAGGGAGTGAACAATTGAGCCTAGAATATTGATATTCTAATTTACCAATGGAGGGAGTTAGCATGGTTAATAATTAATTTCCCTTTATCCAATAAATATTTATAGAGCATATTTCATGACCTAGCCCAGTACCTAGTGATACAAAGTCTTGAAGCTTGCAGGCTGGTCAGAGACCAGAATCCTCAGACAGATGTGCTAAGGGATACAATGGGCTCTTTCCACCTGTTCCCTCCACCCAATTTTCCTGCCCTCTTCTTCCTGGGTATCCTAAGCAGACTCCTGCCTCAGGACTTTGGGTTTACTCTTCTCTCACCTCTAGGTATTTGTGGATCCAACCCTTTCTCCATTCAGGTCCCATCCAGCCTCTTCTTTCACTCCCACCTGTTTTATTCCCTTACCCAGGTTGATTCTTTGTCAAAACATTCTCATCAATAAAGCTAGGGGGGAAAAAACAACATTCTCTACATCTGATGTTAAAATAATGGCTACTTCTTACTGACTATTTTCTATATACCATATTTGAAGTTACTCCAAGTATTTTACATGCATTCTTTTTTTTTTTTTTTGGTCTGTCCTGAGGTGGGTGAGCCCATTGAGCTGCATCTCCCATTTTATGTTTCATTTTAAGACAGGGTCTTGCTAAGTTGTGCAGGTTGCCTCTGGCCTTGAACTGGCGGTCTTCCTGCCTCAGCTTCCCAAGTTGCTGGAATTACAGGCATGTGCCATAGCACTTGGCACATACATTAATTCTTAATTCTCCCAATAACCTTACATTAGGGCTCACTTTTGGTGTTGTACACTTGTCCTGTTCTTTTTACAGATGAGGGAACCTCAGGCAAAAGGAGTTAAATAACTTACTGGAGTCACACAGAGTCAACACTTGGGATCCTAGGTGGCTGGAGTACATACAGACTCTTACCCACCAGACCCCATAGCTCTCTCCACATTGTCACTAAGGTACTGGCTTCTCAACTTGCCTGCTGACAGTCTCCCTGAACTCCAACAGGATAGAGATCTGTCTGACCCACTGCTGTACCCAGGACCTAGGGGAAGCAACTGGCAGCAAAGCCAGCCTTCCACACATGCTGGGGGACTGAGTGGTGATGGCAGATTCTCCTGTCCAGGTCCCAGGTACATACCCCAACACTTTAAAGAGATTTCTCTCTCTCTCTTTTTTTTTTAGAAGGACTTCAAAAGCTGTGGTCAATACTGAAACTTAACAAGCGTCTCCACTTCTATCAGTAGGTCTGAACCCTGGATGTACCCTGGAATTGCAAGAAAGCTGTTAAAACTCTAAAGCCTCTACATTAGAAAGGGAAAAACTTAACTCCTTCATCACAGGAAAAAATGTATCGTTGTCTTGAGCTTGCTAGGGGCCCTACAATTAATTTTAGAAATAGGCAACTGAATATGTGGGTCATGTTTCTAAAGCCTTAAGGAAAGTCACGAGGCTTAGCAGATAAGAACATTTGTTGGATTTACAATCCAACCTGAATCTCAGCTGGAAGACTTTGGGCAACACATTTACCTTCTCTGAACCTCTGCTTTGTCCTGCACGGTGGAGATAGTTACAGTAGTCCCCTCTCATCCATAAGGGGTAAGTTCCAACCCCCAGTGAATTCCTCAAATTGAAGATAGTATGAAGCCATGTACTGGTAGACACACACACACACACGCACACACACGCACACACACAATTTTTTTATATATGTATAAGGTATAATAAATATAGTATGTGTTTAAATTTTTAAGAATTATTACAGTATAAAAGGCACATTGCCATTAATTCCCACTCAGTATAGTCCCCCAGCTTCAAACACACTTGTCCCGTCCTTCTTGCCTTCTTCTGAAGCAGTTCTGGAAGTCCTCTTTCATGAATCTCCTTCATTTCATCTTCCATCATGACAACGCTCCATGTCACACATTGCTTCTGGTACAGCAATGTGCTTCTGGTACGGGACTTCAAGCCAGGCACCATGTGACTTCTGGCTCTTTGCCAAAGTCAAAATGACCATGAAAGGTAAACGTTTTGAACTGGTTCAGGACACCGAGGCAGCCATGACAGCACAACTAAAGGGACTCACAAAAGAGGACTTCCAGAACTGCTTCAGAAAGTGCCATGAGTGATAGAATAAGTGTGTTTGAAGCCAGGGGGAGTATTTTGAGGGGGATTAATGACAATGTGTCTTTTGCCATAATAATTTTTAAAATTTATACATCACCTTATTTTATCATACCTCATACTTATGAAAAAATTTAATTTATAAATTAGGCACAGTATCAAAGTGTTCTTTGATAAAGCCTAATTTATAAATGAAGCATAGTAAAATATTAAAGGCAAACACTAATAATAAAATAGGACAATTATAATAACATACTACAGTAAAATCTATGTGGCCTCCCTGTCTTTCAAAATATCTGGTGTAATTTCACCTTCCCATTTAAAGGAAGCACTATTTGGGGCTTGTCCTTCGGCTATCTGAATTACTCTTAGCCTTTCAGGCCATTATTAGGTAAAATAAGGGTGACTTGAACACTAGTCCTGTGATACTATGGCAGTCAATCTGATCGCCAAAGTGGTTACTAAGTGACCAAAAAACAAACTCAGTGTTTCTGCCTCACCCCACAGCAATTCAGTCTCTATCCTTGGGTGGGACACTGGCCTCAGTGCTCACAAACCAGTGCACTTGATTCAGCTCTGCAGCTGAGTTTGAGAGCCACACCCGCAGACAAATCCAATCAAGCAGTGAAGTAACCTGGGTGGAAATTATGAAATATTGTCTCCTCAAATTTGGGGCTAAAGCCAATGGAAATTATAAGAGTTAGGCAAAGAGTAATTTGAATTTGGGGGTTATTAGATTCTCCAGCCCACCACCACCTACTGGGAGAGCAAGGAATCTTTCCTTGTAAGCTCAACGTCTTCTCCGTTGTAGTTCAAAAAAGAAAAAAGAAAAAAAAATCAACCTAGAAAATTCTCCCTAGATCTCTGCACCTTCAGAAGTTGGGTCCCAATTGAAGCTATGGGATTGGGCACAACTCTCAGGCCAGGCAATAGAAGGTGCCATTGGTCCACCTGGGATGATGACATCATTTGCTTACTAGGTATGTGATTTGACCCCTGAAAAGTTTTAGGTTTGATTTTGGAGATAATAGAGTTAAATCTATTGTCTTAAAATATATTTGCATTACATGTCAACAGGTCTACTAAATATCAATTGGTGTCTACAGTGTATATGATATGTAAGAGGACTTGGCACAGTAAGGTATGCAACGTATTAGCCTAGCGATTCCAGCGTAAAACATGTAGTGGAATAATCAAACATAGACTTTAAATTTTAAGCTCTAAAGTAAAATAGAGTTTGGATTTATTGACAATACTGTAACATTCAAGATAACTGGAAAATCACTATTTCTACTCATTTAATTGATTAGATTGTTTACACTTGCTTAAATATTTGAGGAAGGTTTTTATGTATTAGTCTGGCATTTGAGGCATTTAAAATTGAATACATTAAATGCATAAACATAGCTTAAGGTATTGATAGGACTTGGACTAAGTTGTGTAATGGACTAGTGTTTACTTTGAGACTGCTAGGACTCCTTTGTCTCAGATCCATTAACAAAGCCTGTTGGTTCTTCTTTATTATTATTATTATTATTATTATTATTATTACTTACTTACTTACTTATTGAGGCAGGGTTTTGCTACTTAGCCCTGGTTGGCCTTGAACTTGCTATGTAGCCCAGACTGGCCTCAAACTTGTGGCAACAACTAAGACTGAATGGCAGTGTGCTGAGATTACAGATGTGTGCCACCATGACTAGATTTCTTCCCTTAAGATATATTTAAAATTCAGCCCTTTCCACATTCTTCTATTTCTACCCTGGTCTACCCACCATTATCTCTTACTTATATTAAAAAAACAGACTCCAGACTGGCCTCTCTGCTTCTACCTTTGTCCTCTCTTTAAGCCAGGTCGTGACACACCATCTCCAGCTTCTAGGGCTCCTTCAGGGCCACAGCTGCACCCACTTCCCTACTTTTCTGACCTCATCTCTCCCTGCTCTCTCCCTTGCCCAATCTTAACTCATGGTGGAGCCATGCACACGCCTGTTCTAGAGCTTTTGTTCTTCTTTCCCGTGCCTAGGATGTTCTTTTCTCTGCTGCCCACATGGCTCGCCCTTCACTTCCTTCAGGCTCACTCAAATGCCCCCTTCTGAGAGGTGTCTTCTTGACCACCACATGCATACCCTTCCTGCCCTCCTCCTGCCCCTTCATTCATAACCCCCTCCCCTGCTTCATTTTCCCTCATAGCAATTGTCACCATCTAATGGATTATAAAATATTACATTGATTTGTTTTTAAGTTCTGAGCACAAAACTGCCTTCAAAAATACCAAAAGAAGTCACACTGATATGTCAAAAGGAAATGATATTACATTTAAAGTGGTTTTAGCATTGTTATTTTTAATACTGATTATGCATATTAAAACAGTAGCACTATATAAGTAACAAAAACTAATGCTAAATGCTTACTACTTGCTAGACTACTAGCGCTCTAATCACTTTAAGCCCTTAATTCTCACCACCATGTCAATTGACCATTATTGATATACTACTTTTCAGGTAAGGAAGTTGAAGCACAAAAAGCCTAAGTGTCTTCCCTAAGATCACATGACTGGGGATGGCAGACCAGTGATTCCAGGCCATTTGGCTGTACCATCCCTGCTCTTAATCACTTTACCAGAATGTTTTGTTGAAACCTCTTTCCCTGTGAAGGGTACAGGCAAGGTCTAGGCTTATCCCTGCCACCAGCAACAGTGGCTCCCTTTTATCTCCAAGTCATGATTAATTGTTGCCCCGATAACAGAATTTTCTACATCTAAAGAATTACTGCAGAGAACTGAATAAGAGGACATGAAGGAGCCACCATGCAGGCCTACTTTAGAATCGAGACCCTCTCTCTAGAGAAACATTCATGCACCTACAATTATGTAAGCCGTTTCAGCTGGGTTATAAACTCCCTAGAGCCATGGATCCTGGGTTAAGAAGGCTTAGCATAAATAAGAAATCTTAGACCTTGGGAAGAGTTCTGAAGGAATGTAAGTCCTCTTTCTCTGAAGATGTTTTTGAAAATAAGGGCGGGTTTTATAAGTTTGAGATTGTCTAGATACTATTTGAGCAGAAGAAGGGAGAATGAGGAGCCATAGTGCTTCCCGAACTTCCTAGCTGTGTCCCTGAGTCTCCTGGAGCAGCGATTCTCCTCTGGGTGCCATAGCTGTTTTCATGGGAGAATCGTTGGGGGCTGACCTGCTCATTACAATATGTTTAGCAGCATTCCTAGCCTCTATCTATTTACAACCAAAAGCATGCTTCCTCCAGTTGTGGCAACCAAAAATGTCTCTCTACATGGCCAAACGTCCCTTGGGGACAAAATCACCCCTAGCTGAAAACCAGTGATCTAGGGGAACCCTTTTTAAAAAGTCTTGTCCAAACCAGATGTGGTGCCTATAATCCCAAAGACTTGGGAGGCCAATGCTGGAGGATTGCAAGTTTGAGGCCAGAGGCAGCTTGAGTAACTTAGTGAGATCCTGTCTCAAAATAAAATATTAAAAATGGGCTGGGGGTACAACCTAGTGGTAGAGTGCTTGCAAAGTATGTGTGTGGCCCTAGCTTCAACCCCAAGACATCACACACAAAAAGTCTTGTCTACACAAAAACTTATACATGAATAGTCATAATGGCATTGTCCCTAATAGTGAACACAGAAAGACCTAAATGCCAAAGCAAATGTGGACAGTCACCCAATGGAATATTATTCACCAATGAAAGGCAATGGAGGAGCTGGGCATGGTGGTGTATGCCTGTAATCCCAGCATTTGAGAAGCAGAGGCAGGAGGATTGGAGCTCAAGGCCAGTCTGAGCTACATAGTTATTTCCAGGGCTACATAGTAAGATCTTGCCTTAAGCAAAGCAAAACAAACAAACCAGAAGCACAGAGTATTACTACACAGGCAACATGGATGAACCTTGAAAACATTATGGAAAGTGGCAGAAGCCAGACACAATAGGCAAAAAGAATATGACTCTATTTATATGAAATGTTCAGAATAGGTAAATCTATAGAGACAGAAAATAGATCAGTGGTTGCCTAGGACTAGGAAGGTAGGGAGGTTTGTGGGGTCATAGTCAATGGGCACAGAGGGGTTTTTTTTGGTGTGATAAACATGTTCTGAAATTGATTTGGATGATGATTGTGTAACTGTGGATATATACTAAAATCCATTGAATTGTACACTTTAAATTGTGTGAATTACATATATCATATGTAAATTATGGCCTGCAACTGTACCACCCTGGTGTCCAATGCTGTCAGATCTTGGAAGCTAAGCAGGGTAGGGCCTGTTTAGTTCTTGGATGGGAGACCCTCTGGGAACACCAGGTGCTGTAGGCTTGGGGGAAGGACCTGGCAACCCGCTCCCAAAAACAATCTACAGGGGCAAAGCCATTGAAAACCCTATGAATAGCAGAGAAGCACTGACAACACTGTTTTGCCTGTTGTACGTAGGGTCACTATGAGTTGGACACCGACTCGTTGGTACCTAACATCAACAATGTAAATTATATCTCAACAAAACTGTTATCAAAAAAAGGAAGAAAAATAATAAGTCACTGCCAAGTCCTCAGCTGCCCGCTTCCTCACCGTCTCTTACCCTAGACCTATTGAACTGGATTCTCCAAGGGGCAGGCCCTAAGGATCAGGGGTGTGTCAAAACTCCCTGGAGGGTCCCTATGCAGCTAGCTGGGAATCCAGTGTTTGGAAACCTGCATCAACTCCACAGTTCTCTCCAAATCACAGGCTGAGTGACTGATCCTTGCCTTCTACTCAGAAGAGGAGAGTGAAGTAATGAAGACCAGAAAAGATTCCCACTGGGATAAACAGCAGGGTCATCATTGGTCTGTGTGCAAGAGTTACTTCTGATCTTCTCGTGTCTAGTGAAGGAATGGAAAATTCCCCAAATTATGAATTGGCATGCAATGCCCCCCTGTGGACTACTGCAACAGGAAGTCTCAGTGTTTACATTGCTTTCAGGTTTTTAAACCACCTATCTTTCCTGCCTACACCATTTTATTGGCAGTCTTAGAATACTATGCACAGAACTCACTGGAGGCCTTGGAAAGCATGTGGGGAGAATATACCTTAAAAGTGGCATTTGCAGAACTGGTAGAGGTTCAGGACCAGACTTCCTCAAGGTAAGTGACATTTGGTCAGGTCTTTTTCTGTCAGATTGCCCCTGTAAAAGGGCCCAGGTGAATCACTAGCCATTTCAGTTGATGAAGCAGCACAGCATGATCGTGTTAACGATAGCCTCTTTCCTGCTCCCTGGATGGACCCTGGCCTCACGTGCTTCCTGACCATACAGACAGGCCTGGGCTCCAAGTCTGGATTGCTCAGGCATGCATTACCTTCATTAATTATTAAAACAATTCTATGAGAGAGATGCTGTTCTTAGGATCCTCAGTCAAGAAAACTGAGCTTAGGTCAACTGTCCAAGGTCAACTGGACATGAAAAGGACATGCCACAGTGCATAGCAGCAGCTAGGTTGGGTTATCATTTGCCTTGTTCTCCACGTCCACGTATTCTTTGTTGGTCAATTGAACTGATCAAACTGATTCCTGACAATGACTCATTGTAATACCCAGCACCTTCAAACAACACATTTGATTCTAGCAATCAAACCATAAACCCCAAAACAAAATCCCTAATGTTGGGATTTTAAGTGCTATGGCTTACATGGTTGCAAGAGGGTATACTTTTGGGCTAGGACTCTTTCAAAGTGGTTCGTAAAGTACCACCTGGGCACATAATAACATTTACTCCAACTTACGGAATGCCTCTCTGCTGGGAAGTTTATGTATTTTATCTCCATTAATCTTCCTGTTCCTGTAGCCATACCACAGTGGTGCTCCATCCTGTTAGATCTCAGAAGCTAAGCAGGGTTGGGCCTGTTTAGTACTTGAATGGGAGACCACTGGGAAACATCAGATGCTATAGGCTTGGGAGAATGACCCTGTAACCCATTTCCAAAAAAACAATCCACCATTGAAAACCCTATGAATAGCAGAGAAGCAGTGACAATAGCATTTCATCTGTTGTACATAAAGTCACCATGGGGTGGACACTGACTCAATGGCACCTAACAACAACAACAACAATCCTCCTGTTAACTCACAAGGGTATTATTGTCTTCATTTTATAGCAGAGAAAACTAAGACTGAATGGCAGTGGGCAGCATAGCCAACATTCACACTCAGGTCTTTCTGGCTCTAAAGATTGTGTACTTACTGGTGTGCTGAAGGGTTGGGGCAGGATGGAGGGAGCAGTACTTACAAAGCAGTGTGTTAATTCTAGGGCCCAGGGCTCCATGAAGCCCATGCAGCTTGAATGAACAGAGCCAGCGGAATGCCAGGCACGATGATGCACGCCTGTAATCCCAGTGGCTTGGGAGGCGGAGGCAGGAGAATCGCAAGTTAGAGAACAGAGGTAGTCTGCATAACTTAGTGAGACCCTGTCTCAAAAAGTAAGAAAATGGGCAGAGGGTGCAGCTCAGTGGTCCAGCACTTTCAGAGCATGCAAGCACAAGGCCCTGGGCTTAACCTCCAGTACTGGAAAAAAAAAAAAGATAGCAGAGAGCAGTGCAAGGTGTGACAGGAGAAAGGGGAGGGAGCAGTGTGTGGGGCCTGGGGGCCTCATTAAGGAACTTTGTTTTTATACAAAGGCCGTGGGAAGCCAGGATAGAGATGGGAGATGGTTGGAGGGATACAGTCATGAGTCCTTTGAAAGAATGACTTTAGCTGCAGTAGACAGGATGGGGGTGGCCCAGAATGGTATGGGACCAATAGCTAGGATGCTCTGGGTTATTCAAGAGAGAGATTGTAACAGCTGGGACCAGGATGATGGGGAGGCAGGCAGGATAGACATCTAAGAGGTAGAAGTGGCAGATTTGATGACCTCCAGCTTTCCAACTTGCTCAACAATGCCTAAAAGGACACAAGTCCAGGATTTGCCTAGTTGGGTCACATGGTCACCTCAATGGAAAAAATCAGGCACTGTGGCTTGTCAAACTCGTTAGTTTCATCTGGAGTTGCGAAGCAATTTCCTGAAGAAAAGGAGGAAAAGAGGAATGGGAAAACCGTCTGAACAGATCCCAGTTATGGCTACCACAGCCCACTTCAGAGAGAACATGGAAAGAACCAACCTCTGGCCTCCATGGAAAAGCAAGAACAAATGCCACATTTATATTCTCCATTTATCACTAGCTTCATATGTCATCAGGCAAGACACCAAGGCACACAATCCTGCTGCTTCAGGAGGCTCTTGGGTGAGGTTTCCTATTGTCAGGTTCACTGTCATGGACGCATACCTGTATGGGCATGATTATTCTTCTCAGTGTGGCCAACCAGGTGACATAGTGTTGTTATTGATGTTAGGTGCCATTGAGTCGTGTTCATAGCGACCATCATACGGTTTTCAATGGTTGATTATCTCCGGATTGCTTCAGGAGTGGATTGCTATGTCCTTCTCCTGTTTTTGCAGTGCTAGGGATTGAACCCAGGTCCTATGAGAATGCGGAGCAGCTCTCTACCAACTGAGCTAAACCCCTGCCAGGTGACATCTTGGCTTCAGTTAAATCTGAAGTTAAAAAAGGATTAATGCCAACAGTGTCAGCAACCCAGGAAATGGCAGAAGGAGCCAAAGTGGTGCAGCTCAGGGGCGTTTAGTCCTAGTTTTGCATAAACACCCACAAAGACACACACACATTAACACACTCTGGCATTCTTTAAATGTTTCCTCATCACGCCACAGAGACATGGATCTTAAGAAGAAAAATGCTCCTTGTTTATCTTAGGTATTTCTTTTTAGTGATAGGTACCTAGAGGCCACTGGCAAATATTTAATAATTATAAACCAAAACTACAAGCAAGGGAGAAGGTTAAAATAACGAAAACTGGTCTTTCAAGGTCCCCTAAGATACTCAGCCAAACTGGCTGTATTCATGACCAAGTAAAAGAAGCTCAATTTCCCAACATGTTTGTCTAAGAAAACGATAATGTTACTTTTTACATATCCAGTAACAGATGTGGACTTGCCAGGATTTGCTAAGTCATTGTAAAGGCACAGTGGGGGCTTTAGATATTATCTCAGAGAGGTCGTGGACAGAAGCAAATTTTATATCTAGTGCATTAGCTTGTTTGCTTATTGTTTTTAAGTACTGCTAAAAATATGTTGAAAATAGATTAGTCAAGAAAGGAAACGAAGCTCAGGGAAAGAAGATACACTGTCCTATATCACAACAAATCAGGAAAGTCTTGGGAATTAGTCACAAGGCTGTAGAAAAGTAAAAGGAACTAACTGCAACCTTCTCTAAACTAGTGGAAATATTGGGCTTGAAGTTTTGAGTAAATGGATGGCACTTCCAGGGTGATGGTTGTGAAACTACCTGTGGAGCAGGTGTCTGGGCCCAAGCCCACCATCAGAGTTGGCAGCTGCCTCCAGGAAGGATCTACCTTTGTTTATGGAAGCTGTGCTCAGTAATCGTAACTGATGTTTATGGAAGGTTCATGATTTTTGGGTCAGGTGCTCCAAGAGCTTTGCATCATAGCTATTTCCACTAAATCTTCACAACAACAGAGGAAGTAGCCCTATACTGTTCCCCATTTTAATACAGGGAAACTGATCTTTGGAGAGGAGACAGAATTTCCTAGAAACCCTATGGCTGATAAGCAATAGTTCTGGGATTTGAACCTGGACTGTTTTGAGCCTGTTCACAAGCTAGCGTACCAAACTGTCCTACCTTATTGCTGGTTTTTACCTTTATACTTCAACTCTGGGTTGACCATGGGGACTGTCCCGCTGTCCACATTGGGTGACTGGTGGCTTTGCTCAAAAATGACCGCTGCTACTAACAATTTCCCAGCCTGTTGAAAGGACACCTGGACTAATACCAAGTAAAGCCAGAAGGGCAGAGACTCTTGTCTATCATCTCCTTTGTCCTTAATAGAACACTGGGCAATGGGCACAACCAAAAGACTAGATTTCCCTGACTCCCTTGCATTAGCCACGTGGCTAAGTTCTAAGCAAGGATTAGCAGGATTGTTCTGAGAGACTTCTGGGACCTAAGAAAGACTCAAAAAAAGAAGTGAATCCTTTTGCCTCCTTCTTCCTTCCTGATGCCTGAAATACAGCTGCAATGGCTGGCACTCTAACAGCTTCGTGGACAGTGAAGTCCACTCAGTAAGTGAACAGTGCTTCCCAAACTTTAATGTGCCTGTAAATTATCCAGGGATTTGGTTAAAATGGCAGGCTCTAATCTAGTAGGTCTTGGATGATGTTCTTGTTGTTAGGTGCCATGGAGCTGGGTCTGACTCTTAGTGATCCTATGTACAACAGATGAAACATTAGCTGACACTGTGCCATGCCCGGCACTGTCAGTGCTTCTCTGCTCTTCATAGGATTTTCGATGGCTGATTGTTTCGGGGATGGGCCATCAGGTCCTTTCTCCCATTTTTATGGTGCTGGGGATCAAACCCAGGGCCTCAGAGTATGAAGAGCAATCACTCTACCAACTGAGCTAAACCCCAGCCCAAGGTCTAGGATATATTTCTTGTAAGTCCTAGTTCTGTTCACTAGGAGTGCTTGGGTGCAGATCCCCTAATATATACAAGCATACCTGACACTCAGATCTTGCCTTCTAAATGTCATTTTCCACTAACAGCAGCCAAAGTTCCTAGGAAAAATGGCTAATTCCAGGGCTGGAACAGGAAATGTATAAGGATAGACTGGAACATCTTATGCTATAAAGTCAGAAGATGATAGGGACATATCAAAAGGGCATGGAGCTTGAAGGAGCTGCCACTAGCCACACCAGGGACAATTTGAGCACTAAAATTATTAATGATAGTAACAAATCACTGAATAAAAGAGCAAACCATGAATCCACACAGATATAAATCAATAAACAAATTGAATGTTTGATGAGGAACCAGGTACTTACATTGTTTTAAAATACCTCCCTACAAAGTATTTATTAATTACAAAGAGAAAAATAGTAACTTTATAGTGGCAGACACCAACCTGATCAAATAGTCAAAATGAACATCCTTGCTGATGGGACAAAAGGAAATTGTGGGACCACCCAACAGGATGTCATGAGAAGAATTCAGCATCAACTTTGTGGTAATCCTACCAAAAAATGTATTCTCTCAATCTAACAATAAGAAAACACTAGGCAAACCAAAGTCAAGGTATATTTTGGAGAAAAAAATGGTCCTTCATGTTCAAAAGTGTCTAGTCGTTAAAATCAAGGATAGACTGAAGAATTGCTCCAAACTGAATGAGACAAAAAGACCATGACAACCAAATGTAAATCCTGATTCCACACTAGGTCTTTTGCTACAGAAGACATTACTAAAACAACTGGACAAATTAACGGGGTCTGAGGGCTGGGTGGTAGTGATGGGATGAGATGTTGTAGTTATGTAGGAGAATGTTCTCCATAAGAAATGAATTCTGAAGTATTAGGGTGTGAAGCATCACGCTGACAACTTACTCTCAAATGGTTTAGAAAATAAAGTCTTTACTGTTTTTCCAGGATGCCAGGAGTGTATGATTGTAGATGTCACATTATATATCCAGTAATTATAACACAAATTAGTTTGATAGAGATGAGACCAAACATAGCAGTCATATCAGTATATGTCAATAGGCTTCATTAATCTATTAAAAGAAAAGTATTTTCAATTGGCTCAAAAAGGTTCAAATGAGTCAAAGGACCTTGTATAATTCTAAAGACACAATTCAGTACATATATATATATATATATATATATATATATATATATATATATATATACATACACACATACACACATAGTATATCTATGTATATAATAGTGTGTGTGTGTGTATATATACACACACACATATGTGTGTGTATGTGTGTATATATATATATATATATATATATATATATGGGAGAAAGACCCGCAACCCACTCCCAAAAATCAATCCACCATTCAAAAACACTATAAATAGCAGAGAATCACTGACAACAGCGTTTTGCCTGTTATACATAGAGTCACTTTGAGTCTGACACCGACTTGACAGTACCTAACAACAACATATGTATATATGTGTGTATATGTATACACACATACACATATATACATTTATTTTACTTAGAATGCATATATGTATAACATATCCTATATAAATTATGTATGCATATGTGGAGATACACATTTCTACCCTAAAGCCAGCATGTTATTTAAGGGTGAAACACTAGAGGCATTTCCAGTTAGGTCAGAAAGAGGACAGGGATTTTTCTACTATTTAACATTACATGGGAGGTATTCAACCAATATAGTTAGACAAAACAAAGGCTTAAGAATTAGGAAAAACAGTGAAACTATCTCTATTTGCACATAACATGATACTATATCTGAGAGAACCTAGAGAAAAAATAAACTCAATTACAAAATCAAAGTAGCAGAATATCTAGTTTACAAAAATCAGTAGCCTTTATATACACACACGTAGTAACCGATTGGAGTATGTAATATAAGAAAAAAAAAACATAAGAGTAACAAAAGGCCAAAATACTTTGGAATAAAACTTAAGAACAAATATTAAAAAACCTATGTGAATTAAACTATAAAAGGCTCTTGAAAGACACAAAAGAATTGAACAAACTTTTTTTTTTCAGTACAAGCATTTGAACCTAGGGCCTTGTATATGCTGGGCAAGTGCTCTACCACTGAGCTGTACTCTCAGCCCCTTTTTAATTTTGAGGCAGGGTCTCACTAAATTACACAGGCTGCCCCTGGCCTTGAACTCGTGATCCTCCTACCTCAGCCTCCTAAATCACTGGGATTAGAGGCATGCACCACTGCATCTGGCCAAGACATCTGTTCTTGATTTGGGAATTTCTACCTTATTAAGAATTCAATTCTCTCCCAGTTCATTTATATATTTAATGCAATTCCAGTAAAATTACCAAGAGGTTTTTTTGTTTTGTTTTGTTTTGTTTTTGAGCTAGACAAATTGAAATAATCATATATAAAATTAATGTGCCAAGATAACTAGGAAAATGCTAAGAAGTAAGGGCTCTCAGGAGACACTGGTCTTGTAGGATATTAAATAATATTATAAAGCTAGTAGAATGATAAGAATATTACACTGGAACATGAATACACAGACTAAAGGAACCGAGAATCCAGAAATAGATTCAACTACAAATGAAAGTTTAGTATGTGACAAAGGTAGCATTTCAAGTCAGTAGGACAAAAATGGACTCTTTTTTTTTTTTTTTTTTTTTTGAGTACTAGAGGGTTGAACCCAGGGCCTTGTGCATGTTAGGCAAGTGCTCTACCACTGATCTGCATCCCAAGGCCCTTATAAATTATTTTTTATTTTGAGACAGGGTCTTGCTTAGTTGTACAGGCTGCCTCTGGCTTCAAACTCAAGATCCTCTGGCTTCAGCCTCCTCCCAAGTCACTAGGATTACAAGCCTGTGCCATGATACCTGGCTAATGATGGACTTTTAAATAAATGATATTAAAACAAATGGACAACTACTTGTAAAAAGGTAAAATTAGATCTATACCTCACACTACACATATGAATAAACTCCATATAGATCTAAGTGTTAAAAAAAATCACCCCTCAGCACAAAAATCAAAACAAAACTCCCTCTAAAAATAGCCAAGAAAATGTGAATGAATTTCTCCACAAAATGGGCATAGAAAAGTCTGTGACTCAAAATCAAAATGAAATAGAAGATTGATAAATTTGACTAAATTTAAAAAAATCTTTTCCATGGCAAAAAGCCACCATATAGAAAGTTAAATAATCAAATACAAATTGGAGATTATTTCCAACATACATCGTTAGATGCTGTTGAGTTGAATCCAACTCATAGAGAACTATGTACAACAGAATGAAACACCACCCAACACTGTGTCATGCACACGATCTTTTTGTTTGAACCCATTGTTGCAGTCACTATGTTTCTTCTCATTTTGAGTCATGCCACATCAGCAAAAGGAGGTTCTATGGGCTTTACTCCATTCTCATTATTAAGATTGACTCTACTTTGAGAAGGTAACTTGGCCCCAGTTATTTCTTGAATGCCTCCCAGCCTGGTGGGGCTGAGGACCTCATTTTCTGGCACTATATTTGACAGTGCTTCTCTGCTGTTCATAGGGTTTTCAATGGATAATTATTTTGGGAGTAGGGTGCTGGGTCCTTCTCCCTAGTCTGTCTTGGTCTGGAAGTTCAGGGGAAATCTGTCCACCATGGGTGGCCCTGCTGATATCTGAAATATCAGTGGCATAGCTTGTAGCATCACAGCAACATGCAAGCCCCCACAGCATGATAAGCTGACAGACATGTGGGGGAACATATATCATAGATAAATGGTTAATATTCCTAATATTAAAAAAACAGTCTTTATAATTAAGGGGGAAAAAAACTAAAGCTTAATAGGAAAATGGGCAAGAGGCATTCATACACAATTTACAGAGATAAAAATAGCTCTTACAAGGGGTAGGGATATAGCTTAGTGGTAGAGCACTTACCTAGCTTTGTGCAAGGCCCTGGGTTTGACTCCCTAGTACTGAGGGGGAAAAAAAAAGAAGACAGACTAATTTCAAATAAATATCATAACTACATAGGAGAGCCAGGCAAGGAAAAAACTAATCAGAATAACTTTTGAACATGCTCGGTTGATTGGTAAAAAAGTTTAAAACCATTTTTAGTAGTATTTTCTTGAAGAAGTGTGGGTGCAGCAATTATGAAATTATGTCAGGAGCAATTATGAAACTATGTCTGCATTTCCTAAGTTTGATTAAATGTGTAGATGTTGGGAGCCAGGGTTTTTACCATGGGAGAATGGAGATACAAATACAATGGAGATACACACAAATGGAGATAGAGAATGAAGAAAATGAGAATGTTTTGGTGGTTGGTTTAGGATTTCAGTCATCAGCAGGAACTTTTGCAACTCATATTTCCTAACTTTGAAAAGACATAGAAGCAAAGTGAAATCACTTGCAAAGAACACGCCTAATTCCTTCATCTTGGTTTTAAGAGATTTTTCTTTACTAAAGGAACAAGGGGGCTGGGACTTAGCTCAGTTGGTAGGGTGCCACTCTGCAGTCTCTAAGGTCCTGGGTTTGATTCCCAGCACCAAAAATATGGGAGAAGGATGTAACAATCTACTCCCAAGGCAATCCCAAAACAATCAGACATTGAAAACCCTAAGAGGGTCGTTATGAATTGGACACGACTCCATGACATGTAACAACAACAACAAAGGAACAAGGGGTCTGCAGCCATAGTACCCTGGCATTCAACCTTGTCGGATCTCAGAAGTTAAGCAGAGTCAGGCCTGGTTAGTATTTGGATGGGAGACCCCTTGGGAATATGGGGTACTGTGGGCTTGGGAGATAGACCTGGCAGCCCACCCCAAAAAATGATCAGCCATTGAAAACCCTATGAATGGCAGAGAAGCACTGACAATAGTTCTGGGCATGGCACAATGTCAGGTAGTGTTTCATCTATTGTACATAGGGTGGCTATGAATCAGACCCAACTCCATGGCACCTAACAGCAACAAAGAAACCAGAGCTCCTTAGAGTAATGTCTGGTCCCAGGGGCCGGGTATAGAAGGTATAAGATAAATTTTAAACATCTTGCTAATCCAAGGAGAAAGTATTCAAAAACCCCATGGGGAATTGTTACATGCACATAGTACCCAGGGGTGCCCACAGGCCAAGCCTGAGGAAATGTGAGCATCAAACTAAGGATATAGTGGATTATAACCCTAGGTATTGGGAGAAGGACCTGGCAATCCACTCCCAAGGCAATCCTGAAACAGCCATTGAAAACCCTATGAGGGTCGCTATGAGTCGGATACCGACTCTACGGCACCTAACAACAGCCACCCTAGGTATAAAGCAGGAATGCATGAGTCTGAACTGATAGTAAGTGTGGAGGGATGGTCTTCCTTATGCCAACTGAAGAGAGCTGTGAAATGGGAAAAATCACCATTTTCAACCTAGTAAAGACTGAGCCAAGCAAGAATTAATGAATGTTAAATCTAGAGGGGGAAGTTTGATTAAGAGCAGAATATTTGCATAGCTTTAAAGTGACTTTCCACAGTCTGTTAATTAGTTACAAAAGGTAAAGTAGTGACAGTACAGCAGGGAAACTAGAAAACCCCTTGATCAAAATGATTACCAGTGAGGAACAGATGAACAATAGTGTGCCTCAGGATGTGACACTCTGGAGGAGAACACACCCAATATATGAGTATTGGAAATAAATCACCTGGAACACAACAAACCCAGACTGAAGAACATTTATAAAATAAGGATCAGTTTCACAACAACCAAGAAAAGTCAGAGGAACAATTGCAGACTAAAGAAATCAAAAGACAACAAAATGCAAAACATGATCCTGGATCAGCAGGAAAAAAAAGTGCCATGAAGGAAGACATTATTAGAACTGACAAAATTGAGATGTAAGCTGTTACATTTTATATCAACATGAAATTCTTGAATCTTTGTTGTTGTTAGGTGCCGTCGAGTCGGTATCCCACTCATAGCGACCCTCTGTACAACAGGGGAAACACTATTATCAGTGCTTCTCTGCTGTTCATAGAGTTTTCAATGGCAGATTGATTTTTGGGAGGGGGTTGCCAGGTCCTTCTCCCAAGCCTACAGCACCTGGTGTTCCCAGGCAGTCTCCCATCCGGGTACTAACCAGGCCCGACCCTGCTTAGCTTCCGAGGCCTGACGGGATCGGATTCCACAGGGCTATGGCTTCTTGAATCTGGCAGCTGTACCATATTCATTTAAGAGAATTCCCTTTGTTCATAGGCAGTACACAGTAAGTATTAAAAGGCAAAAGGAAGTTATGTGTGCAAGTTACTTCAAAATGGTTCAGAAAATCTGTCCTAGAAGAAGTGCAACCAGAGTGCTCCTTGGAAGCAAGGATGGCTAGACAGTGTCTTATGTATTTCGGACATTAGTCAGGAGGGACCAATCCCTGGAGAATGACATCATGTTTGGGAGAGTGGCAGGTCAACCAAAAAAAGGAAAACCTTCCACTAGATGAATTGACACAGTATCTGCAACAACGGGCTTAAACATAAATAAGATCATGTGCCTGCCACAGAATTGGGGGGTATTTCGTTCTGCTGTACATAGGGTTACTATGAGTTGGACTTGACTAGACGACATCTAACAACAACAACATGGCGTATACCTATAGTCCCAGCTGCTTGGGAGGCTGAGGCACAAGGATTCCAAGTTTAAGGCCAGCCTGGACAATTGAGGGAGATCCCTTGCCTCAAAATTAAAATAAATAAATAAAGGATCTGGGTTTAGCTCAGTGGTAGAGTGCTTCCCTAGCATATACAGCATATGCAAGGCCCTGAGTTCAATCTTCAGTACTACAAGAAGAAAAAAAAAAGAAAAAGAAAAAAAAAAGAAAAGAAAAGAAAAAGAAAGACAGAAAAGAAAAGAAGACTACGTGAAGGGAATGAAAAAGCAAAGGTGGCAAAATGCTAGATTGGTGAATTTAGGTAAATGTATATGACAGTTCTCAATATTATTCTTGCAACTTTCTGTAAGTTTGAAATTATTTCAAGGTAAAGTAAAAAGTATGTCACTACCTAGTAAGTTTCTGATTTCAAAAATACATAACCTGAGACAAAGTGGTATTTGATGTTTGAACCATTCATTCCATATGTGTGTATTGAGTTCCTACTACGTACCCAGCACTAAGGCTAAGAGGGCTCCTCAGCCATGGCTCTAGCTTCTAGTGTCTTTGCTGAGGCTGGTCTGGCTCTGTGTCTGCTTTTTCCATTTTGCTGAAGTCACCCGTCTCTAGGATCCTAACATCAGGGGTGAATTTCATTGCAAAGCCCTGAGTCGTCATCACTGCCTTTCTCACTGTAGTAGTCATTGTCATCATAGTCTTCCTCTTCCTCAAGTGGCAAAGGTCCTTCCTAACACTTGAAAGAAGGTGAATAAAGAGAAAAGGAATTATATGTAGGTTTGTTTTAAAGTCAAAAAGTATTCAAATTCACAAGACATTTCATTTCATTTTATAATACCGTAATAGTCCACATTTTAACACTTGTTCTGATTTTTCAGATCTTTGAACTCATTTCCCTTTTAGGAATCAATATGAAAACATTAATAGTCCTGCCTTGATCAACGTTACATAGTGTCTGGACTTTTGGAGCTTGTTTCAATGTAACAAATCAAGTTGTAGCTTGCTGGTGGTCATAGCAGAGCAATAATCACTGTAGTACCTAATATTGTGCTCACTGCCTTATTGTGGTTCACCCTCATCCCAAGCTTTCTTTCGTCTAGCAGCCAAGAACTAAAAACTCAAGTCTCCTCCTGCAAAAGAATGAATAAATTGTGGCATATTCATATATGGAATACTATATAGCAACCAAGAAAGCTAACTACTGCTTATGCAGAATATGGATAAACTGTAGACATAAATGTTGGACAAAAGAAGCCAAGCATATGAACTCAAAATTTGTGAATTTTATATGGAGTTCAAGAACAGCTAACATAAATGTATGGTGATAGAGGTAGAAAGAATACTTACCCTTGAGAAAGAGGGCAAATAGTAAACTAGTAGAGGTACAAGGAAACCTTCTGAGGTGCTAGCAATGTTCTGTATTTTTATATGAGTAGCGATTATATGAGTATAAATATTGGTCAAAAATCATAAACATGTATTCTTTACTTTTATGCTCAACTGTACAGAACTGGTACCTCAAAAATGAATGCAAAAGTAGTAACTGGGTATAGTAAAAGCAAATAACAATTTTGGAAAACAACCCCACAACGGATGATGTTCTCAAACCACTGTGTCAAAGATGTTATTAAAAACTCCAAGTATAGCTTCTTTGTGGTGCTAAAAGATTTCTAGCTGTATTTACATGGTAAATAACACCACCTATCCAGAAGTCCATTAGTCTGTCTTTTTAAGGGGTAAGCTAGAACACCATCTGTTATACTCACATGCCACAAATCATCAACCAATCATCTCCATTTGAGATTAGATGGGAGCTAAGTTTAAATGATCAGAAAATTCTATCTGTCTAAACTTATTAATTAGTAAAGAAAATACAAGGGGGAGGGGCTGGAAGACTAAATTAACTAAAAGTTAATAGCATAGACCCTAGAGAGCTGGGAGTTCTAGACCATGCTTTGCCACTTACTAGAAATATCTGTTACTCATTTGAAAGAAAGCATTCCTTACTTGCTGCACATTTCTTCCTTAGCAGCAATTAGCATTTTATCCAATACATTTCTTATTATCTGTTGAGAAAAGGTTGACATCTTCCTACTTGGCACCCAAGTGAAATACAAGGTCAGAATGTTAACTCCACAGGTTTTATAAACTCTTTTAATTACTAAAAACTTTTGGTTAAGTCTATTTATCAGTCTAAGAGAACCCAGAATGGGAATAATTTCAGAAAAATCATAAGGTCACCAAAGCAATGTTTGATGTTCCCAGTTTAAGATGCTCAGATGAACAAAAATATTCTGATTAAGAATTTTATGTCTAGCCTGGTTAAAGTTCTTTTTCTTCTAAACAACAACTTTCTCATTCTTTTTGATTACCTCAAAAAGGTAATCAAAAGGTGCTACAGGAAAGCACTTTCATGTTTTGGCTTACTGTTGCACACTTTCACAAATAAACATTTGCTAGTTGTGTCCTCCTCAACCTCCCATTGCCAGGCTGAAGGCAGCCAAAGTCCCTGAGATTTTATGGAACTTTACTTTTTGTGCTTTTATAGGCAGTTTATACCAAGTCTCAGAGCAGGAACTCTAGAGCCCTATAGGTCTGGTTCCAGCTTCATCACCCTTTACTATGTGACTTTGGGCAAATCACTTGTTTTCTTTTATGGTTGAACCCAGGGCCTCCCATATACTTTGCAAGTGGTCGACCACTGAGCTGCATTTTTTTTTTTTTTTTTTTTTACTAAATTACGCAGTCTAGATTATGCAGGCTGCCTCTGGCCTCAAACTTGTAATGCTCCTGCCTCCGCCTCCGAGTTGCTGGGATTATAGGCATGTGCCACGGCACCTGGCTAGCAAATCACTTCTTGAACCTCTGATTTCCTCATCTGTATAACAGGACTGTATTACTGAACTAATCTCATAGCTCAGTGCATAGCATGCACAAGGCCCTGGCCTCAATCCCCAGCACTGCCAACAACAGTGAAAAAACCCTAAAAGTTACTAGATGAGTTAATATGGAACATATACTTAATATTAGCTGCTACAATTACTGATTCAAAATCAGACATTTCTTCCACTGTTATGAAAAATGATTCCATGATTTTTCAAATTCTAGATGCCCACTTTAAGGATCATAGCTCTAACTGTTATTTTAGAGTGCATGCCCTTGGGCTCTCAGACACTTCAAAATTTTTGTTGTGGGTCATAATTATAGTACCAGTGAATTCCCAGTGCACCACAATCTGTGGTGTAAAGAATTCTCAGTTTATAAATTATTTACCTGTGCAAAATTACACCTGTGGGAAAATTAGGTTAAAAATTTAAGGGATGTGTTGCATAAAATCTAGCATTTGATTCCTTTTCCATTAAAAATCTTTATGCTTAAGAAAATTGACAAAATGTCTTCTATTGGTTCAGTTAGTTTGGGAGTATTAATATTCAGGGGCTGATAAAGCACTTCTGAGTATCAAGCTGGCCCACCTAGCTAGCAATTTGAAATCAGCATAATAATAATAAAAATTCCATGTGCCAGACATTTTTGAGAAGTAGGTATAGAAAAAAAAAAAATCCCACCACCAACCATAAATCCATTTGCTCACATATGCCTTTATCAATGGTTACAGGTTTTGAGAATCTTCCTGAAAAATACAAATACCCTGGACTTTGCATGTGAAGAGCTTTTTCTCTACAGAAAGAACCTTAGTTAGAGCTAGTTAACATCCTATGCTGTTTCAAGTTTTCTAAGGTATCGTCAGTAACTAAATTTCATGTTTTTCTGCCTTTGTAGATCATACAATCCTTCCCAAACTTGCCAAGATTATGGTGACAGAGTAAAAAGATAAATGAGATACCACTCTGTAACTCTGCCACATAGCTACGTAGCAAGTGACACTAGGTTGAGAAGACAACAGCAACACTTGAGATGTAACCAAGCAAATGGAGTCACAGAAAACTAGCAACCCTGAACCCTTACACTTAACCTGTATCTACAGCAGGAGTCAATAATGAAGAAAAGAGAGATTCAGTGAAGCTCTGGCATTATCCAAAGGTATACCTGTTCCAACTGGATTACTCTGGAGTCTCCATGACTGGTCTGGCGTCCTAGCAGACATGTGCATCAGAGTATCATAGCTTGACAGCATCAGCCAGTATATTGACCATCTCTACCCTTTTTTCCAACCTGAACCAAATTCATGGTTTTACCTTGCTCCAGTGAGAAGTGGTCTAATGCACTCATTAAACCTAAATAATCAGAACCTCTTCAAGTTTATATACTCACTGCAAGTTAACTTGGACACTGCTTTACATCAAAAGAATAAGAAAATTTCAAAGTATCCTTCACAGTATTTCCCATGTATGGTGCATTAGTTTGAGGTGCAGGGAAAGGAGTGTAGTCAGATGATATTGTTAGGTGCAGTTATAGCGATCCTCATAGGGTTTTCAATGGATTGTTTTTGAGAGTGAATGGCTACGTCCTTCTTCCATTTTTGTGGTGCTGGGTATCGAACCTGGGTCTTTACTTAGAAAGTGTGGAGCAGCGCTTTACCAACTGAGATAAACCCTAGACCGTACTCAGCAATGTTATTGTTAGGTGCTGTCCAGATGGATCTGACTGATAGCGACCATATGTACAACAGAGTAAAACACTCCCTGATACTGTGCCATGCTGGGCACTATTGTCAGTGCTATTCTGCTATTCATTGGGTTTTCAATGGTGGATTGTTTTGGGAGTAGTTTGCCAGGTCCTTCTCCGTAGCCTGCAGCATCTGGTGTTCCAGGTAGTCTCCCACCAAGGACTAACCAGGCAGACCCTGCTTAGCTTCCGAGATTAGGTGGGATGGGATGCTAAGGCACATTACTTTAAGCTTATTTTACCTATGCAACTCAGTATACATGTTGAAATGGAGAAAAGCAAAGATTCTGGGTTAGAAGGTTCTAAGTTGCCCTCATAAACCTGGTATCTACAGAAAAATGTCAGTCATTAATATGTGTCAAAATTTCCAAACGGTATCATCTTATATATGCTTTAGAAGGAAAATATATATGGTAGTCTAAGGTCAGTTTCTTATCCTGCTTTTCACCTCAAATGCTATGAAACTACTTAGTTTACAATAAACCACTACAGATTATGAACTACATGAGATAAAACCAGTTAATTCTCATTATTCATGGCAGTTGTTTCTTTGAAGTCACCATCAACACTGAATGAAGGAGCAAATATTGAATTGATGCACTGAGTGGAAATACAGAATTAGGTTCCTGTTAAGCTGTCAACAGATCAATAGTCAAGTGTTACCTTATTTAACATATATTATCTTTAAACTCATGGCCAATAGTACTATAACTCACATTAACTCCTATCAGTAAAAAAGCTTACATAACAAGCATTATTTTTTCTATGAGGTACATCACATCTTTCCTGTGCTTAGAAACACCAGATAGCACTTCTGTACTACACTTGAGGGCCACTTTAAATTGCAAAATCACCAACAAAAAGCTTAAAAATGTGAAGAACATAGCACTAAATAGATCATGAAGGACACATTTACAGTGGGACAGGTGAAACAATTGCTCTGAGGAGTGTTAGGTGACTTAAATTTTTTGCTGCTCCATACATGTCCATGAATTACTAAATGCAGCATGGACATTGATTTGGGGGTTATAACTGAATTTTAGTTCAGTAGGCAAATCTGCAATTACAGAATCCAGAAATGACTGTCACTTCCTCCAAGAGCACAGGACTGCAGCTGTAGCTCTGTGGTGTCCAATCCTGTCAGATCTCGGAAGCTAAGCAGGATTGGGCCTGGTTAGTACTTCGATGGGATATTGCCTGGGAACACCAGATACTGTAGGCTTGGGAGAAGGACCTGGCAATCCCCTCTGCCAGTGTTTCAATATGCCATTGAAACCCCTATGAATAGCATAAAAGCACTAACAATGTTTCACTTGTCGTATGTAGGGTCCCTATGAGTCAGACACTGACGCAACGGCACCTAACAACTAAGATCACAAAGGTCTGCTTTGTAGATCCGTTGGCTTCTGCCCAACAGACATGTAAAATCCCTACATCTAAGAAAAGACATTTGAAGAACAGATGGATGTGATTTATCTTCACATCCCATAATACTGAATTCCAATCATTCAATGTATTTAAAAAAAAAAAGCTACCGGTCTGTGCAAATCCTATCTTCAACACTAGATTTTGGTGTACAGAAGCATCATGCAGGGAGAACTGTTATGATCACAAGCTAGGTTTTTATTTGAACTTATCTGATCCCAAACACAACTGTTTCTAGCATGGTCATGAGATAAACAGACAACTTAGAAAGTGAACTCTGGTGGTATTATGACAGGGATAAGGGTTAAAACTACTCATTTTCTCAAACATGCAAATTGCTTGGGGTATTAGTTTTATGCAGATGTCCTGGGCCTGTGGCCAGATCTAAATCAAGTCCTTTGGAAGACAGAATTCCTATCATCTTTTTTTTTTTTTTTTTACCAAGTACTCTCCTTACCACAGTATTCTGGAGCTAAGTCAATCATGAACTACCAAACTAAAGATCTTTAAGAACAAGATGTAGGGGAAATGGGGGTATAGTTCAGTGGTACTGTACAGGATTAGCAAGCATAAGGCCCTGGGTTCAGTTCTCAGTACCTCCCAATGCCCTAATAAAGGTTTACAACTTTAGCCTTGACACTTAATATAAAATTTATACCAACCTATAATACTATCTACAGTGTCTTGTCCAGTACCCAATGGTATTGTTAGTTTCATCCTACATAATTAATGGTTTAAGCTAATGATCTTTGAGAACACAAACCACAATACCCTAGTCATAAGATGGCATAACTTCAAAATTAGATGGGTATCAGTTTCATACATGATTAAGAATTCCCATATGAATTCTTATGTTAGAGGAATGGTCTTGTGCTTTTTTTTTATTAAAACCAGACACTTTTGTACTTGCAGTCCATTTTTTATAAGATTACGTCAGCTATTTCCACCTTTGTACTACAAAGATAGTACCTCTTTACTCATGCCAATTATCAAGACAATTAAAAAAGCATAACTGTACACTGTTTAAGGAATTTTTATTAAAGCAAGAATTTTATAATCCAAATTACGTTTCCATGCTCAGTTACCAATTCTGTTACTTAAAACAGAATTGATATCCTGAGCTATTCCACAGTAAAGAATTACAAAATTAAAGAAAGGAATGCTTTAAATTTTTGTACTTTGCTGAAAATTCTTTTTCCCAGGGTCTATAAAACATTAATTTATTTTTATATTTTACTATTTTTTTGTGTTTTTTGTTGTTTTTAAATCAAGTAATCTAGGACTAGCATTATCTGCTAGACCTGGCATTTGCTCGGTACATAAGGTTCAAAGTTTCCTTTCCTTTTTTTATTTATTTTATATTTTGCAATGTTTTTTTCATAATATTTAAATTTTTCGATGTTTAGATATTTTTCTTCGGTGAAGCACGAGTTTCTTTTCCTGGTCCCTGATCAACCTGTAAATATTAAAAATATAAAAAGGGGGAAAATATTAAGACCAATACTGACTGGCACCTATTAGTACAAATTAAAGCCCTGGCTGAATTCAGTCTGTTCTATTGTTATAAAAGTCTTCCTGGAACACTATCAAACCCATTCTTTTACATAACATCCTTAGCTGTTTTTACACCGTAACAGCAAAGTATCTCCAACAGACAACACAACCCACAAAACCCACTGTTTCCTACCTAGTCCTTTATAAAAAGGATTTGCCAATCCGTCCTCATCCCAGCTATACACAGCATACAGCTACATAATCCTGTTTCCTGGGAGTAGTAAAAGGCAAGGTGGGAGAGGTCCAAGGGCAACTTCTGGAGCCACCATCCAATAAAGAAAGGCTCTTGTTGTTAGGTGCCGACCCTCATAGGATTCCCAAGGGGTGACTGTTTTGGGAGAGGATTGCTGCATCCTTCTCCCACTTCTGCTGTGCTGGGGATCAAACCCAGATCATCAGAGAGTGCGGAGCAGGTCTCTACAGAGCTAAACCTCAGGCCATAAAGAAGGTATTAGTAGCTAAAAACCTAAAGCTAACTCCAGTTATAGCTCATTTAATATAAATCACTACACAAAACGTTTGAAAGTTCTGTGATTTTACTAAGTGCTAGTCAACACCAAGGCACCAGGTAAAATTCTCTTTATTCCTTTATGTCTATTACTTCTGTGAAAAACTAACACACTTAAAGTGAATTTTTGCTATGTATGTTTCTAAATACACTCAGCTAACTGTTACGAAAGATGGAGGAATCACTGAAAACAATGAAGTAGAGGGAAAACTTACTTTAAACAGTTGGAACACCAGTGGCACTGTTAACTGCTTTCTGGGCAGCCTCTTTTGCTTGGTGGGCTTGTAGTACAGCTACAGCTTCATCAACCTGAAGAAAGGGCCAAATAATAAACAGTCTTACCAAAAGAATGATCAAAAATAGTGTCTAACTGATGACATAAATTTCCCAAGACAAGCTTTTATCCTTAGATGAAAGTAGAAAGAATTATAAGCATCAGTAATTACCAATATGGATGCCAGAGCTAAAATGACTGACTTTGAATACAGGTTCTGCCATCTACTAGTAGTACGAGCACTGGTGAAATTATTCAACCTCTCTATACTTCAGATTCCCTATCTACAAAATGAGGACAACAGGTTATTTTAAGTACTAACAATTAATACTTATGAAGATCCTAGGAATGTGCATGGCCTATATATAAAGCACCATTTTAAATACTCTGTAGAGTGAGGCTCCTGTAAAAAAAAGCCCTGGAAAACACAAGAAAAGCAGCAATTAGACAAATGATAAATCCAAACTACCTTAGAACGGAGAGACTCTGGAGACTCAAGCATATGAAGTAGTTCTGAATTATCAATCTCCAATAACATGCCAGTGATTTTACCAGCAAGAGTAGGGTGCATGGCTTGAATAAGAGGAAACAGCCGTTCACCTAAGAAGACAACATCCCAAAACTCCTTTAATCAAAAAGTATGAACTGCACTTAGCATATCAAACTGGGGTTTAGGAAGCTTACCTATGTATATAGCATATATATCTACTAACAACCGCAAATCACCCTTTCATTCATTATCTTTCAGGAGAAAAACAGCAAGATCTGCACCAAGGTAATTAATTCCTAGCAGTATCAGTTTGTCAGTTAGGTAATAAGTTATCAAATCTGTGCTCAGACTAAGTCAAAAACTGTGTTTTCATTTGGTTCAAATCTCTTGTTCTAAAAATGGAGGGGGGTCCATGATACATAATGCCCTACTACTTTACCCATTACCAAAACCACATTTTTACTACCTTTCCACTGCCCTCACCATCACTTTTAGGTGTAAAGTGACTGATCTTTTGTATTTTCTAGTCCTTGTAACTGACAAGTTGGGACAAGGATACTTACCCAACATTTGCTTTTGTTCTTGAGGGGGCGCAGATGCCAACATGGAAGCAGTCAAAGGTTCCTGACCTTGTACATGAACAGCAGGCTAGACATAAAATAGAAAAACTCGTTAAGTACAGAAATAATAACGGATACAAAAGAGTCATCAATGGACAACTGATACCTGTTTAGAAGCTGAGAGAAATAGAAACATAGGCTAAGATAGCTATTAACACCTGTATGTTCAAGTACGTATTATATATATACATATATATATTATACATATACATTCCTCTATTATATGTATTTGTTATTTTTTAATGGTACTAGGGATTGAACCCAGGCCCTTACATATGCTAGGCAAGTGCTCTACCACTGAGCTGCAACCCCAACTTTTTATACTGAAACAGGGTTTTGCTAGGTTACCCAGGCTGGCCTTGAACTCGTTATATAGCCTAAAAAGGCTTCAAAGTTATGATTCTCCTGCTTCAGCCTCTCAGGTGTGAGCTAGCATGCCCAGCTGTATAATCACATTGGATATAATTCCATTTTTTTATACCTAGAGTATTTTCTTTAATTATGTTCTATTATGATCAGTTTTGGTCCCAGGGTCAGGAAAAGCATAAACCCAACTTTAGTCTTAACTAAACTTTCCTTCAATTCTTCCTTGCATCTATACCAAACAAACCTCTCAAACCATGCAAGTACTTCAGGATGGGGACTGTTGGCTGCTTGTCTAACCTCTCAGTAGAAGATACAAACATCTGACTTACTAGGAAGATAATCCACATAGTTTAAGCTCTTATATATTATGCAGCTGCCTTCATATTTTTAATTTCAACCGAGGACTATCATTTTTTTAAAGAAATGATTAAACCCACACCTGTTGCATGGTAACTTGTGGCTGTGCATTAAGATGTTGCTGGGGATTTCGGACTCCCGCAGCATATTTATACTGTGGAACGGTGCGGACAGCAGGAGTAGCTGCAGCAGCAGCTGCTGCAGGACGTGGACCCATTGTCTGTGTTGATGTGTTAGCTAAAAAATAAAAACATTGTTTTTTTTTTAAAAAAATTTTTATTGTGCTATTTCAAATTGGAGATCAATTTTTGCAGAAAGAGTTATGACTCACCAACACGCTGTGTTGACATGACTCGTGGAACCTGTGAAGAAGCTGGTCTCATAGTACTAAATGGTGGTCTAGGAGCGGCTGGGCGGATAGCACCGGGCATATTTTGGAATGCTACATTTAAAGATATGAACACATATTAATTGGGAAACCTCATTAAGTGAAAGCAGTATGTTGCTTTTTTAGAGCTGAGGTTTGCACAGAAGGGTAGTGATCTTTTATAAACTGGCCAAATATAAATTTTTTAAAGCTGAATTTCAAACTATTATCCCAGACTTATCAGATCAGAGATAGCATCAGTAAATAAAAACATTAATTCATACAATGACAACTACTTATTAATATCTGAGATATGATACATGTTATAATCCCAAGTGCTCCTGCAAATCCAGCTCTTCATTCCATACACCAAAGTTTAAGATGCCAGGACTCCATGCTCAAAAACAGTTAGATGGAATGAGATCTTTTAAAACTACTACAAAAGCAAATGAGGAAAGAGGCGGATCCATTCCCAAAATTTTCATAAAGGAAAATCAAACCAACATTACTAAGACAGGAATGGCAAAGTATTTTGTATTTGGGGGTTTCTGTTTGTTTGTTTTAAAATGAGAGCTGGGCATGGTGGCACACACTTGTAAGCCCTGCACGTGAGAGAATGAGGCAGGAGGATCATGAGTTCGAGGCCAGGCTAGGCTACAAAAACAAAAAACCCACAAAACCCCAAAATGAACATCTATAACCATTACTTATGAACAATAGTTATCATATTATTGAAATAAATAGCTAATTTGCTTCACATACATATTTAGTTCAATTCCCAATCTCCCAATCTTAAATAAAGAAAAATTAAAAGGCTTACGATGAGGTCTGGCACCCTGAGCAGTCCAGCGAGGACTTGGTCTTAGTTGAGCAATTTGGCTAGGAGGATAGTATGCAGCACGGTTCTGAGTCTGTATAAAGGAAGCAAATGAATCTATAAGCTTTAAAAGAAATGCAAATGCAACTAGTCATATGCTGTTGAAACATCTGCCAGGCCCTCACATTAAGCGTATTTTCTAATTTTCTTAATTCTCACTTAACGCTTTATTTTAGAGGACAAAAAACACATTAGCCATGACCAAATATGAAAAATCTACATGAAGTTCTTATTGCCTCCTAAAACCTACCTGTGGGATAGCTGCCATGAAATAACCTGAAGGAGGTGCTGGCTGGTAAGGGTTGATTACAGGGTTGGGCACAGCTCGTACACTTGCCATTCTCTGCATATACTGGTTAGTGAGGTGAGCCTGGCGTTCTTCTTTGCGCTGAGCTAAAGCTACATACAGTGGCTTCGTGGCCACAATTCTACCATTCATTTCTGTAACTGCTTTAGTGGCTTCTTCTGGGGAGGAGAAACATACAAAACCAAACCCTTTGCTGCGACCACCCTCCATCATAACCTGTTAACAGAAAAAATAAAGTCACTGCAATGGTAGAATGAGGTACTAAAAGGAGAGCATTACTGTTTAGAGTGAATTAAAATCACTGAGTCAAATAACTAAACCCTATTAAGGCTGTAATCATCATATATTAACCTTTTAATTCATGAATCAATTCTTCCTTCACACTCTAATATTAAGGGTTAGATACATATACGCATTATCCCAGCTAAGTAAGCGAGTTGGGGGGAGTAAAGCAACTTTTCAAGATTTTACTTACTGAATGCTAGTGGTTAATGAGACAATATTTGCAAAATAAAAGGAAGGGACTGATGTAAAATGCTTCCTAAATCAATAAACGTAATCTACTATAGAAATATGCAAAAAGGCAAAACTAGTAACACATCATTAAATAACAAAAATACATTTGAAAAAATGAGATACCACTTTCTACTCTACTGACAAATGTGTTAAGACCAATGCAAATTTTTCCAGCCATTTTTAGGACAGTTTGGTTGTCTCGATTTTAAATACAACGTTAACACTAACCAGTAATTCTACTTCTAGAAATTTAGATCCAACATTAATTATTAGAGCAATGGTTCTTACAGTAGAACAACCCACTTTTATTATCAAAATAAGTAGAATAAATGATGGTACAGCTTTCCCAGGAATAGTTAGCCCTTTGCAAAACAGTGAGAAAACACCTGAAATAAGTATTTATCTAGATCTACTGTTAAGTGAAAAGGCAAATCAGAATATGTAGTGTGATCTCAAAGACATTCAGGAATACATTCTATTATATCCCAAGTACATTTAGAAAAGCTCAGGTCAAAACAGAAGGCAACCACAACATTTCAATTTATTTAGCTGTATTCATCTACCTTGCCCCTAACTAATTTACTATCTGTTAACAGAAGATCTCCTGGTCAATGGGATTATCAGGAAAAGTTGAGTAAAAAAACCAGCCACAGTTCTATTTCACAGATCAGTGAGTTAAAATTTTTCCTGTGCATTCATCCTCACTCTAGCAAAATTACATGTACAGAAAACTGTGCATACACAGATTCTCAGACCATGGACATTAAAAACACCTAAAGCTAAGGTTCTTAAACCAAAACTTCAGAATTTGGATTAGAATCTTGTTTATTAATCTGATTTCAAATAAAAGGAAACACAATCTCTACCTTTTCTATGTGGGGTGAGGGGTTGGGGTTTGACTATCCAGAATTATGTAAACGAGTAGAACTATAGTAAACAATTAGCTCCCCAATAAACTGTCTTCAGTAATTAGTTGAAGTAATCAGTTCAACAGAATATAGAACAGTGCATATCACGTAAAGAACTGCTATGGTCACCAAATGCAGCCCCACTTAGAAAAGCGTTCAGAATTCAACATCTGCCAAAGTTAACCATTAGGCTACAACACCCACTTCAAATATGAATCTACATTTTAGAAGAAGCAAAAAAATCTGATTGCTAGGAAAATGCCAGAAAAATCTAGAATGTTTTTCAGGAAGGAAACTATTTGACTATTCAATTAAAAAATAACCAAACATTCCACATACAGGGATGTTTCCCAAATCTTAAAAAAATATATAATATGCTTTTACCTTTGCACTCGTTATAGTACCGAAAGGAGAAAACTCTTTCCGGAGACGTTCATCATCAATACCATCATCAAGATTTTTCACATAAAGATTAACACCCTAAAAAGAAAAGAAAACTGTAGAAGGGAAGAGAGAACCATAGCAGTACCTAGATACACCTATGACTTTAGCCCATGTTTCTTCTTTGTCCCTCTCAAACCCTCAGTTACCTGGCAGTAACTGAAATGAATGTATAATAGATTTCCTCATCCCTGTCTTATTTTCCTTGTTCAATTAAAAATGAACCTGATATCTGGTGATCCTATCTTGCTTCATCTGTTCAAATTTGCGCTTAAGTTCCGTCTGCCGTTCCACTTTTTTCTGAGCTCGACCAACGTAAATTTGTTTTCCATTGAGCTCTTTTCCATTCATTTCATCCACAGCCTTATTAAAAGAAAAAAGTTAACTTGTAATTCGTAATATTAACGTTTACATGCATCTCTAACAATAAGGAAAATTTGTTAAATTACAAAAGCAAAGATAGACCCATCCCCAAATCTTCAGGTTTGGGGACAATATAGGTTCCCAATTTATACTCTCAGACTAATACATAAAATGCAAATAATTTAAAACAATACAATATGTACAACAGCCACTGGTGCGAATTTAAATTTCAACATGAGCAACTCAACTTTTACGTTCTCCCTCCCGCCACAGAATATAGAAAGATCATACCACATTTAATTATTATATTTAAGTCTTACTTTCTGTGCATCTTCATGCCTTTCAAAGCTTACAAATCCAAATCCTTTGGATTTTCCACTTTCATCAGTCATTACTTTCACACTTAAGGCAGGTCCTAAAAAATTTTTTGAATAATTCAAAGATATTCTGTACATTTAATGTATACACTTTATATCTTAATATAAAAACAAAGCCATGGGGGGGGGGGGAAATGGGATAAAACAACTCCAAGACTCCAGGACATTCCTGCAAGCCTCCCATGCTCTAGGCTTCTACGATTCTCTTCAAAAACCCTTTTCTACTAAGAAAATAAATATTTCATATTTCCTAAGAAAGTCTTCCTTCCACTTTGAAAGGTATGTTTTACACAATTATAAAAGTTTTATTTTTAGCTTTAGCACAGAGCTTTTTTGTTGTTTCTTAGCCCATAATTTTATTTTCTTGACCTTGGAATTAAGTATAAATAACTGAATCACCTGGAGGAATTATTTCTGAAAACATGTTCCTCCTCCCTCCTTCAAATGAACAGACATTTAACCAAGGTGGGTGGTAGCTCAGGCAAGTGGGGCAGAAAAAATATTAAAAAATCACATTTGATTATAGAAAATTTGGAAGACGTATGGGCACAGGTGGACTGTTTCCTTTCAATGTGCCTCTCTTAAGGCTAGACTTCAAATATCTGCTATGTAAAACAAAGTTAATGTATTTAACATATTTATGTATCAGCGGTCAATTCACATAACATTACTCATTTGGGATAAGTGTTTAACAAAATCTAACTTTAGAGCTAAGGTATAAAATATGACGACATTTATTTTTTGCCCACTGGAGTGTTCAATAAATTATTAGTTTTCCTAATTATTATTTAAAGCACTCAAAAAAAAGACACCTCTAAGTTCAAGGAGGAAAGTAAAAGGGTGAGGTCAGTCAAATCACGTACAATGTATACTAAAAAGTTCATTTTCTGATGTTACTTCATTACCTAAGGACTAGGTTACACTTCATTAATTTCAAGTTTAATAAAGTTACTTTGAAAAGAAAGCCACCCAAAGGAGTTATCACTAGTAAATCTGGACCTTTGGCTTCATCTTTATTTATTTTTTTGGATTTTTAAGACTGGGTCTCTGAAGCTCAGGCTAGCCTTAAACTCTCATTGATCTCCTGATTCAGCCTCCTAAGTACTGGGAGTAGAGGCATGTACCACCATGCCCAGTTTTCTTCCACTTCATCTTTGAAAGTCACAGTTTTAAACTGCTCAAACAGGCAACTGACACTGGCCAAATACCCTAAAGCTGGCCAGCTTTCCTGCGCTATGAGATTGTATTCCACTGTAAGTCAGCTGTCAAATGCATGCTTTTGATGAGATCTATGAATAAGGCCAGCATCTTAAGGTAGCAAAACCTTTTTAAATCTATTCAAATTATTCAGTCACACTTTACTATGCTAATCCAAAGTTTTTAACCTAAACTGGTCATAATTCTATTTATATGCTACTTTGTACAATAGTCTGTTACCTAATTCAAATAAATACAAGTATTTTTAAGT
>VMDO01004783.1:102587-120247 GCA_007922755.1 Pedetes capensis | reverse complement strand
AGGGGACACATCCACAGGGTCACAGCAGAGACCCCACCTGCACCAGCCACCTTCCTCCTCATGTAATGACCAGCGTACTGGGTACCTCAGCTGTCTAGATACCAATGTGAGCCCAGAGGAAAGATGGCAGACCTCTGAGAGTGTTTAAAAAAAAAAAAAAAAAAAAAAAGTCTGGCACTTTATAGGAGAAAAGTGGAGTCATTCTCAGGCTGGGTAAAACTTGGCATTTGCCATAATTGTGCTGATGTAATTAACATGCTTCGTTTTCTCCTGAAGTCCTCTGCCTTCCCAGAATACAAGACAGCCCTTTGCAAAGCCACAGCTGTTAGAAACAACCAGAAAGTCTAAACAGTCTGGGATGTTGCATCCTTCTACAAACTACACACACACACACACACACACACACACACACGACTATGATTTCTACCAAAGAGCCCCAAAGAGTTAATTAAATTAGTAAACTTTTGTTACCTCAACATTTTATTAATGTAAGAAAAAAAGCACTGCCAACAATGTCTTGTTGGAGTTAGGAAAATAAAGATTCTAATTCATTAAATAATATGATACAATGTTCATTTATTTGAAGTAGGCCATCCAGGTACAATCTGAAAAAGACTATTATGTCTTACTTCTATGACCTTTATCACAAAAATGCTCCATTTTGGAAACTTACGTAGATGCAATTTTTCACTAAGGTTGAAGAAAAAGTAGTTATCTAATTCTGCATTGCTTACTAAAACTTGTGAAAACTCGTTATTGAAGTAGCCATGAAAGCAAGACCTGCTCGAAGTCAAAGAGCTACAGTGGCCATTGTTTACCACAAAAGAAAACCTTATAAGAAAACCCAGCATGTACAGAGAAATCCCTAAGAAGTTGAAAACAAGGTTTTCCAATCTCCGTATTTAAGAGGGACTCAGTTTTTCTTTTCTTTTTTTTTTTTTTTTTTTTTTGTGATGTGTTTCCTCTTTTGATCTAAGACTGAATCACTTTCTGGCTTCATTCAGAATCCACTGAGGACCAAGGAGGAGTTAGCTGTTTGTGCAGTGTCTACGCAGTGGGGAAACTGTGGATCTGACTCATGTCTAACGTGTGCCTTGCACGTCGTCAATAAAGACTGTGGAAAAGTCAGGAAACAGGACTTGGCTCTGGTTATCTAGTGCATTTTCCCCCTGTTCACAGTAACTTGGAAAATGTTGCTACCCAACATTGGAAAGTGTTACTGCCCAAAGTCAATAGGTTTTGAAACAACTCGGTTCTATTCCTCACTGGGTTTGGTTTTCTCAATTTTGTCTTTTACTTACTTTAAAAACTAAACACCAACAACAGCAGCAAAAAGGCAGGAGCTGGAGGTGGGTACTCATGCGGTTATGCCTGCTAGATTTTAAAGAAAATAGGTGGTAAAATCATTAAAGCTTCTAAAATTTCTTCTCCCCCGAGGGTTTTACAAAGCAGATGACTGCTACTCATTTAAGATGATGAAGTTTCAAACATATGACCTTTCAGATGCCTTTCTAAACTTTAACTACCCATCTTCCACCAGGTGAGGGCCTGAAATTCCCAGACAAACGCAGTAACTTCAGACCTTTGCTCAACTGCATAATCAAATGTTTTCCAATGCCACCTGGACTCATTTTAATAATTTTAAAAAGTTTCATTTTATACTGATGTTAGAAAAAAAACATAATGCTGCTAATCATTGACAAATATATGACAAGACGGACATGTCCACACATTACTGATAGGAGTATACATTAATAAATATCTTTCTGAGAGCCGATGACAGCACCAGAAAAGCCCTTAAAATTATATGTAGATCTTTTAACTTAATCTCTTTCCCAGAACTGATCACACAAACACTACCAGGATTGTGAAGCGAGATCTATGCACAAGGATGTTCGCTGCACTTGTTATTCCTAATAGCTTTTAAAAAATGGAAATAAGCCAAACACTGGACAACAGGAGAATGCATAAACAATGAAGGCCAACGAGACAATAAAACATGAAGATGTCACTAAAAAGCATCACCTGCAAACAACTAGGTAATTTGTGTTAAGTTAGGTAAAATGTTGGAAGGAAAACACCAGGTTTCAAAATGTGTCATCTATGATACCAACTTAGTTAAGTGTCATTTAGCCAGAGAGAACAATAATTGTGCAGGATGAGTCAGCAGTGACACGAGCTCTTCTCTAGCAATAAAATGGGTCCATCTCCATGGCCACCTGTCAACAGTGAGCCACCCTCTGTCCCCATTACCACACTTCCGCCCGGTCTTTCTCCTGATGACTGTCCCTTCTCTGCTCTAGCCTACTGGACTCTGGGTTCCCTATGCTGGGCCGTGGTCTAAACATTACTTGGATTCTGCTCTGATACCTGGCCGCTTCTTCATTCTTGCTACCCTGGTGATCTACAGTTACCCTGGAAAGCCCACGGAGCAGAAGGAGGCCTTCTCGGAAAGAAAACAGACACCTGCCGTCCCCTTCAGCTCCACGTTAGAAGATGGCCCCGACCTCAGGGGCCGTCTGCACTCCTCACTCCCTGGCCAGGACGGGCAGCTGCAGGCCTCCCCTGGCCTTGAGGCTTGGGATCCACCATAGCTGCACAGGGCTCCCGGGCCAACTGCACACACCAGGCCATCCTCTCCATCCCAGCCTGGGTCCCAGAGGCTGGCCTCTGTGGAGCCACAAGCAACCCCCTGGCTGAATGCCACCCTAAACAAGCCATGGCCACCTCCTGCTCTGCAAGGAATCCACCTCTGTTTTCTTTCCCTGGAACCTGTTTTCTCTGGCACTGTGGGACCTCCAAAATTCCTGGCTCTCTTCAAAGACTTGACATTGACATTCTGCTCAAACATCCCCCATAGTCCACCCACTGCTGATGCTGTTTCTTCCTCTTTCTCTCTCTTTCCCTCCCTGTCTCCCTCTTATACACATAGAATGAAAGGGAACTCAGCAGGTCACATAGCCCATCAGCTTGTATTGCGGCAACAATGATACTAATAGCTGATAGTTTTGGGAAACATGTTATATGCCAGGCACTTCCATGGACCACCCCAGGAGATAGGTACTACTACTATCCCATCTGACAGATGCGGAAAGAGGCTTCAAGAGCTTAAAGAATTTTTCCAAAGTCCCACAACTTAATGGGGACTCAGACCCAGGCAGTGGGACTCTGGGGCCCCAACCATATTACACCAGGCCCACTAGCCTCAGCAGTCCACAGCGTGTCTAGTACTAGAAGGCTCATAGAGAGGCGGCCAACAAGCCACATGGTCACGCCCATGAGGAGGCTCACTTCTGGGGGAATATCTGGGCAAGTTGGGAGGGACACAAGCCCTCCAGCAGGGGCAGCTGAACTAATAAGGAAAGCAGAAAAGCAGAGGAACAAGCCTGCCAGGGCAGCAGGATCCCCAGCAAAACAGAACTTCACTCACATTGGAAAACCCAGAGTGCAGAGTGTGGCCAATGTTTCCAGTTCGTTCCACTGCCAAGAACCAATCAGAACCATCCCTGGGGCCCAATGAGATAAATTCCCGCCTTAGGCCAATTCCACTCCTCAGACACAGCCTCTCCCCTTTCCTGGCTCCCCCAGTGCACAACCTGTGGGCTTAGTTGGTGCCTTAGACTAACATTATCATGCCTCATTCAGAGGGTTCATAAACGAAGGCCTCCACACAGGGACGGAGCTACACTTCCTCTCGGAGCTGCACTTTTTCCTTCTCCAAATTTTATGTGCAACCAGCAATCAAGACAGGAAAAACAAGCAAAGTTTTACATACTGACAAAATGCTGATTTGTCTATTCTATTAATAATACAAAATCTCAACAGACGCAAATGGCATTACATGAATAATTCCACAAAAAGTTCAATCCAAACTAAACATTTCCATATGAATTGACATTTCCAGAGACCACTCTAGTAAGGCAGTTAGCACAGATTTATTTTTAAAAGGGACCAGCTCCTTTACAGAGTTCCCCTGTAACTCCTAAGGAAAAATGATGTAGACACCAAAAAACCATAGAAGATGATATCCAAAAAATTAAGTTTAAATATTGTCATTTATTATGCTATACTGCATAAGTCTTAACACAAGAATAACAATAATCGCATATTTATAAATATTTTTGTCCATGGTCAAATGCCTATCTTTGTGAAACAAGACAAAATAATTTTTTAAACTATTTCAAACAGGGAGCAATTACTCAGCCATAACTTCAGAATAATGATGCAAACTATACAGAAGACCTTGAAAAACAGTCCAGACATTCCATGGAAGAAATAATTTTTAGAAAATATAAATACAGACAAATGTGTATCACTACCATATACTCCAAGGCACTCAATACCTAGTTGATGTACTCAGTAACTTTGTTTTTAGAAAGAAAAAAATCACATACACTTCAAGTAATGTTAATGTACTAGAAAAGCTTTAGAAGAATACAGTACAAATCTTCGAGAAAGAGGAACCTAATATGCTAAGAAAGGTGATCCTCACTGTTATAAGGGGATATGTGAAAATGGGGGATCTATATAGGAAAAGTAATAGAATCAAGCTCAGAAGTTGTTAGGTGCCATGGAGTTGGGTTCAACTCACAGTGACCCCATGTATAGCAGAACAAAATTCTTCCTGATTCTGTGCCAGGAATACAATCTGTTTTATGTTTAAGCCCATTGTCACAGCCACTGTGTCCTTTGAGTGCCTTCCAAGCCAGGGGGCTCATTTTCTAGGACTATATCCGACAGTGTTTCCCTACTATTCATAGGGTATTCAGTGGCTAATGGTTTCAGGAGTGAGTTAGTTATGTCCTCCCTAATCTATCTTAGTCTGGAAGCTCAGCTGAAACCTGTCCCCCATGGGTGACTCTGCTGGTATCTGAAATATTGGTGGCATAACTTCCAGCATCACAGCAACATGCAAGCCCCTACAGTACGGCAAACTGACAGACACATGGGAGAACTCAGAAGACAGACAGACAGACTTATAAGGAAAAATCAGAGGATTAACTAGATTTTTTTCTGTAGAAATTTCAAATGAATGTGAAATGGAACCTTTGAGGACAGAAGAGAAACTGACTCTCCATAATTTATTTACTTAATTTGAACTGAACTTGGCCATCAAGCAAGATCTGAACAACCTCAAATAAAACTATGTCTACACAGGCAAAGCCAAATGGAGAATTAAGGCAATCAATCAACTAATCAAGACAAAGGGCTGGGACACTATGACTAAGATGATTATTCAAGGAAACTATCCAAATTCTAATCGACAGGGAACAGTTGCTGCATTTTCTTCAATACTTTGCCTTACACATTCCAAAACAATGATGAATGCCCATCTGCACACTTCCAGGGAGGTGCCTCCAAGTGGGCATTAGTGCTGAATTTATCCCAATAGCACAGCCTGAAAAAACTGAAATAACGTTCAGAAAATGAAAACTGTTTGTACAAAATACACGTCTCCCGATGAAGAAGAGATGGTGAGGCACAACAGTTGACAGGTCAGACCAAAAACTCAAGCCAGAGCTTGGCGCAGTGGCTTACGCCTGTAATCCCAGCAACTTGGGACACATAGGCAGGAAGGTTGCAAGCTCGAGGCCAGAGGCAGCCTGCATGACTTAGCAAGGTCTTGTCTCAAGGTAAAAAATTGAAAGGGCTAGGGCTGCAGCCCAGTGGTAGAGCACTTGCAAAGTATACTCAACCCCCGGGTTCAACCCCCAACCCAGTACTAGGAAAAAAAAAAAAAGACCCAACTCAAGCCCAGTAATCTTAGTGACTCGGGAGGCTGAGGTAGGAGGATTGTGAGTTCAAGGGAAAAGGCAGCCTGCACAACTTAGTGAGACCTTGTCTCAAAGCATTTTAGGGGGCGGGGCAGGGGAGGATTGGGGGTATAGCTCTGTGGTAGAGCACTTGCCCACCATGTGCAAGACCCTGGGTTCAAGTCATCTGCACGGGGTGGGGGGGACCTTCAAGTCAGGATCTTTGTGGCCAACCACTCTCCCCAGCTCTATCTGAAACCACAGAGGAGAAAGACGATTTCAAAGATAACATGTGTCACAACCAATGTGCCTGTGTTCATGGGCTGTTGACCTCTTTGTACTGTGAGTTCCCTACAAGGCACAGGGTTTTTGCAAAACAGAAAGTTTACAATTGTCATCAGAAAATAAACCAGCTAAGACCCAGGCAGACTAATAAACACAGGCCTCCTCTTTCATCGCCTCCCTTCTCCCTATCTCTAGTTGAAAGGGAGAAAAAAATTTAAACTAAACTACACATTTATTATAGTTCTCAGACTTCTGGATTTCAGGAGCTATAAAACTTTCCCCCAAAATCCGGGAACTGGATTAGTCTTGCCAACTCTTAATTTTTAAAGTAAGGTCAGTACATCCAAGTTAGCATATTGTCACCATTATTTCATGAAAGAAAGAGTATCGTATCATCTGAAAACAGGAAAGATTAATGTCAAGCGCAAAAGGGATAATCCCTTCCGTTTACTACAGTAGGGTTTCTGAAAAGCCCAGCACATTATTTTTCTCATGTTACTACTCACCAGTGAAGACTCTGTCATGATCCAACACCAACCCAAAGGGGTACAAACCAGTGCTTCTCAAAGTAGGGGCCTCAGACCAACAGAATTAGCACCACCTGGGAACTGGTTAGACATGCAAATTCTCAGGCCCAAGCAACTCTGGGGCTACAGCTTAGCAATTTACGCTTTAACAAGCCCTCCAGGTGATTCCAGTACAAGACATGTTGGAAAACCACGGGCAGAAAGCTCATGATTTCAGAACTCAGAAACAAATCCAGAGAACCTGAACCAAGACTGGCAGTCCCAGGTGCCTTATCTCCAAACTGTGAAAATATAGTTAACATGTTTTTCCCAAAAAAAAAAAAAGATGGCAAAATTGTGATCTGAAATATGTGATTTGACAATGGGAGGCAGAGGCAGCCTGTGCAACTTAGTGAGATCCTGTCTCAAAAATAAAAAGGGGGGCCAGGTGTGGTGGCGCACGCCTGTAATCCGAGAGGCTTGGGAGGCAGAGGCGGGTGGATCCCAAATTCAAGACCAGAGGCAGTCTGTGTAATTTAGTGAGACCCTGTCTCAAAAAGTAAAAAAAAATGGGCTGGGGTCGCAACTCAGCGGTCCAGTGCTTACAAAGCATGCAGGCCTGAGGCCCTGGGTTCAACCCCCAGTACCGCAAAAACATAAATAAACAAATAAAAATGAATAAATAAAAAGGGGTTTGGGGTGCAGCCCAGTGCTACAGCACTTGCCTAGCATGTACAAGGTCCTGGGTTCAACCCCCAGTACTGCAAAAAACTGAGATACATGATATGACTAGGTTAGTTGTTGTTAGGTGCCGTCGAGTCGGTATCCGACTCATAGCGACCCTCATAGGGTTTTCAATGGCTGACTGTTTCGGGATTGCCTTGGGAGTGGATTGCCAGGCCCTTCTCCCATATGATATGACTAAGGAATAGTACATTTGAAGTCAGAACTACTCTGAATCTGGGAATTCAAGGTCCATAACCACCAGCAAATGACTTGCAGCGTTTCCTTCAAACACAGGTCTGTGTCCTTGTCCCATCATCACCACCACATCACCATCATCCGCTGGCACTTACACCCTGAGGAAAGGGAAAGAGGCCTGACCACCACAGAATGTCCCATTTTGCCCAGACCCACAAGCAGGGCTCCCAGAACCTATCCTTATGAACACCACCCAGCGCGGGCAAGGACCCAACCTCAGTCTCACCATGAGTCAAGGGTTATAGGAAAGGGCAGTTACAAGAAGACATTCATGAACTCTTTCCAGGCACAGAAAGAACCCAGGGGGACCAAACACAGAGGAGGAAGTCATCATCAGAGAGAAAGGGAGGGGGAAGCAGCTGGAAAATTCAGTGCCGAGCACGCCCACTTCACCATGGCTTCTTTCTGTTAGACTCACCGTGGGCATCTGCTACCACCATGTACAAGTGGTTTCATTTGTAATAGACACTGGTTCCACTTTTCTTTCTCTAGTGTCTATAAACAGGAGCGAGGAGCAGGCCAGAGCTGGCTGGGGGAGCATCGCAGCTGCTGGCTTCCTCTGCGCCCGCCCTCATCGGAACCACCAATGCACCTGCTCACACCTCAGATGGGGTCACGGGCGGCAGTGGGAGATGAGGACTGTGCTAAAAGAACAGCCCTCTTTGCTGTCCACAAGTCGGAAGGAGAGCAGCTGTGTTGTTACAGCCTGGTCTTTGGTCTTCGACTCCGTTTCTCTGGCCAACTGTCACCTGAGACACCGGCCCGGTCTGACTGACGCAACTCCAAGAAAGACGGATTGAAAGACATCAGCAGATGTCCCATCCTCTGCTTTGGAGTCATGATTTTGATTCCTGACTTTGTATCTATTATCAGTAATATGGGCATAGGAAGCCAGGCAGAACATCGGTTTAAGTTAAAAATGCATTTACAATATACTTCTACCAAAAACCCACAGGCAAACGCAGTGGGATCTCATTAATGAGATCCGTCAACCACCTCTGCTCTGTGAAGTCCCTATACCAAAGGCTGCAGGGACCTGCAGGGCCATCAGGTCCCTGCTTCTGCAAGACTGTACAGGAGGCAAATCACGACATGAATTGACTTCAGTTAGGCACAGGACCCATCTCAGTGGCACCTAACAACAAAGCACAGCCTAAAGCAACAAGGTACGGTCTAAATTTTTTTTTTTTTTTTGGTCATACTTGGGGGGGTTGAACCCAGGACCTCACACATACTTTACAAGCGCTCTACCACTGAGCTGCACCCCCAGCCTATTTTTCATCTTTTTATCCTGAGACAGGGTCTTGCTAAATTACCCAGGCTACATCTGGCCTCAAACTCACAAACCTCCTGCCTCTGCCTCCTGAGTCATAAATTCTTTTTTAATTTAATTTTATTTTAATTTTTGCCACTTTTATTAGTAATTTTTTAGTTAGTGCACAACTTAATGGGTTTCATTATGACATTCCCATACATGCATATCATTGTACACTGCTCACACTCACATCCCCCATTACCCTATCGTGACCCTCCTCCCTCCCATCCCCTTCCTCCCCACCAATGGTCCTCCTTCTGTTTGCATGTCTTGGGGGGGGGGTATATGGGTATAAAATCTCCAGACTGTCCCTTAAGAGCAAAACATAGTATTTTTCTTCCTTTCCCCCATTACCCTGTCTTGTAAATTCTTTTTTGACCAAAGCCAGGAAGTTCTGAGCTCAGGTTCTTGGCATTCTGCGAAGAATATGTGTCTGGAATTAAGATAAGATATACCTATGGAATTAAGATAAGATATACCTATAGATGGGCTGGGATTTAGCTCAGTTGGTAGAGTGCTGCGCTGCACTCTCTGAGGTCCCGAGTTCAATTCCCAGCACTGCAAAAATGGGAGAAGGACCTGGCAATCCACTCCCAAGGCAATCCTGAAACAGTCAGCCATTGAAAACCCCTATGAGGGTCGCTATGAGTCGGATCCTGACTCAATGGCACCTAACAACAACAACAACATACCTATGGAATTAAGAGAAGATGTTTGGAAGGCTAGGGCCCAGGATGTAGCTCAGTGGGAAAGCGTGTGCTTACCCTGGCCATGGGTTCAATCCCCAGCAGCAGGAAGGCGAGCAGATGTCATCTCTTCCTGAGGAGGATCACACAGCACCCAGACCAACCCAAATACTTCACAAGGTGAAATAAGGGGAGCCCATGAGGGCAGCTCAGAGCTTTAAAGAAATGAATGAAGCACAATGGGTTCTTGAGCATATATTTCAATGTGGAATGGCATCTATGAAAACTGGGGCGGGGAGGCTCACCAGACACATTCTAGAAGCGCCATAGACACGTAGGAGCCACCGCGTCAAACCATTACACCCTGATGCCTTTGGCAGTTAGTACGAATTCCAGAAGGCCAAGAGCACTGCGAAAATCTGCAGAGACTGGCCAAATAAAATCAATAAAAGAAGGCAGAGTAAGACTGTCTTTCAAAACAACACTTTGGCTCCACAAAGCTCAGGTTGTGCCCAAAGTCAAAAATTGCTTTGGCTCTGGTCAGGACACTGAGCACATGTCATTCTAGTGAAAAGAGAAACAATCACTGTTGTCAAACATGCTATATGCTTGCCTCCCTGCGGTATCATATTGGACGTGTCTTTCTGTGACTGGTGAAGCAAACAACACAAAACAGTTATCAAGTCACCTTCCCCAGGGAGCAGCCCTCCAGAGAGGCACTGTTATTTCCTGTGTATTCCTGCAAGCCTATGAGACACATTTATTACAAGTGGACATTTATTACAATGGAACGGCACCAAGTTCCTGCAAGTCCACCCCTGCCGCCATGTTGTCTTCTCCATACACGTTCACCAGCTGTATGACCTTACGTGTAAGACACAGAAATATGTACACCCAAGAAAATGCACACACCAGGAAGTGGCATTCCTGGCTTGTTACCACCACCATCTTGTTCAAAATTCTTAGTAAAGTCAGTCAATCAAGAAATATTTACTGGTGCCAGGCACAGTGGTACACGCCTGTAATTCCAGCAACTCAGGAAGTGGAAGAAGGAGGATTACAAATTAGAGCCCAGAGCCAGCTTGGGTAACTTACCAAGACCCTGGCTCAAGACAAAAAATTTAAAAATGTCCCCCATAGGCTGATGTGGTGAACACTTGATCCCCAGATTGGGTGCTATTTTTGGAGATTCTGGAAAGTTTGGGAGGTGGAGCCCAGCTGGAGGAAGTAGGTCCTCAGGGGTGGGTCCTTGGCGGTCTATCTTGTCCCAGGTCCCTCTCTGTCTATTCCCTGTCCACCACAAGGTGAAGAAGCTCCTCTGCCACACACTCCTGCTGCATGGTGTTCTGCCCAGGTGCTTGGGGCCAACCAACCACGAACTGAACTCTCTGAAACCGTGAACCAAATGAATACCTCCTGCCTTTATGTTGTTCTCTCAGGTATTTTGGCCACAGCAACGTTAAAGTAGAGCTGGGGTTCAGCTCAGTTGTAGAGTGCTGCTGTGCACTCTCTGAGGCCCTGGGTTCAATCCCTAGCACTGCAAACACAGGAGAAGGGTGTAGCAATCCACTCTCACAATCTACTTCCAAAACAATCAGCCACTGAAAACCCTATGAATAGCAGAAAAGCACTGACATAGTGCCGGGCATAGCACAGTGTCAGGGAGTATTTTATTTTGTTGTACATAGGGTCTCTATGAGTCTGACCCAGCTAGGCAACACCTAACAACAACCCAAAAGTAATTACTACAGTGTTATATACATTGTATCACAATTTAGAGAGAATAATATGGCAAAAATCACTGAATGGGATGCCTTAAACAAGTGAACCTTATAGCCTCTGAATTTATACCTCAGTAAAGCTATTTCTAAAAGAGAAAAAGAGTTCAAGTAACACAAGAGGGCTTCCTGACCATTCCAACTAAAACCCCAGTCCCCCTTCTTTCCTCCTACTCTCTATCACAGTATTTACCACCCAGTATAACTGGTTTCCTTGCATGCGTATTCACATCCGTCCACACCCCCTCCTACCCATCAGTGGGGACCATGGGGATCTTACTCATCTCACTCCCCAGGCCCTAGCGTGCAGCCTGCTCAAGGAAGGTGCTAAATAAACATTTCTAGAAGGAGGAAATGACGTGGGTAAACAAGTAGCAGAAAAGGTAAGCAAGGGACAAAAACCACAGAAGAGAAAAAAGTTATCTCCATCATTTGAAAAGGATAAACTCAGGGAAATCCCAAGGAAGGTAGACACCTGGGGGCCACAGCTGTGTGGGACAATGGGGGAGAGCGGCCGTTCACATCTCCGAGCTCCAGAGTCCACCAAGCTCCCCAACACCAGCACACGCCACACACCCACCCTGCGCCCCGCCTGCACTGGACATGAACAACTCCCAGGAGAAAGATCTGAGAATGTACCTATCTTTTGTTTCGACATTTTCCTGAGCAAATGAAGTCACGCATGCCAGTCACACGCCTGGAATCATGGTGGGGAAGCCTTGAATACAGCATGGGAAGAGAAGTGGCAAATCGCGAACGTGGAAGAATTCTGGTTTCCTTTGTCCCAGATTTGGGGGTTTTTTTGTTTTTTTTTTTTTTAAGGAGGCACTCATTCCATGAGCCACTGAAAAAAAAAAAACACTCAACAAAACCACCTATTCAAATGATGTGGTCAATGTCAGGGACAGCTGAGAACGGTCAATCCAATCTCCCCCCAGACTTCGCCTTCCCTCTCCAGCTCTTCCTTCGCCAACCCTTCAGTGCCTGCCTGTGGAACAAGAGCTGGTCAGGAAAAGAAGCCTACGCTCTGCCTACAGGGCCTTGGGGAACCTTCCCAAAGAAGAGAGGGAAGGAAGGAACTGCAGGGCAGAGAGTCACAGAAAGCAAAGGGGACACCCAGCAAGGCACACAGGGTTGCGGAAAGAAGGTGGGGCTGGGGACCACAAATGGGTCAGAGGAACGGAAATCTGAAGTTCAGTGGCAAGGAGGACGAGAACAGAGAGCATGAAAAGCAGCAGGGCCTGGGGCGACTTGCTTAGGCTCTGTGCCTCTGGCAAGGGTGCGCCTCTGGTGGACTTTGAGCTGCGCCATGTATGACAGGATTCTAGGCACATATTGCATCTGGGCTTATCCCGCCTACCTCCTTCATTCCTCATTCCTCATCCCTCAGGTGACTTCTCCTTCCCTAGTAGGCATTACTATCCCCATTTTCCTTCTCAGGCTCAGAGTGGTCTAATAGGCTGGGTTCCATCCCAGGCTGTGGACTACAGGACCCAGGCTCTTTCCACTAGACTGAGGAAAAGGTGTCAAGACACTTGGCCATGAATATAAGGAATGAGAGAGCTGGGTAGACAGTGGTGTGTTGCTGTTGTTAGGTGCTGCCGAGTCGGGTCCGACTCATAGCAACCCTATGTACAACAGGACGAAATACTCTCCAACACTGTGCCACCCTGAGCACTACTGTCAGTGTTTCTCTGCTATTCATGGAGTTTTCAATGGCTGATTGTTTGGGGAGTGGATTGCCAGGTCCTTCTCCCAAGCCTACAGGACCTGGCAGTCCCAGGCAGTCTCCCATCCAAAGACTAACCAGGCCTGACCCTGCTTAGCTTCCGAAATCAGACAGGATCAGACGCCAGGGTGGTATGGCTGTAGGCAGACAGTGCTGTAGGAATATGGATATTAAAGATGTATTTAGGAACTTAGGGACCATTCAAAAAGGCCATGGGGAAAGAGAGAGAGTAGAAGACAAATGGGAAATGACAGAGGGGAGGTGGCTGAAGCAGCAGCAACCTTGGAAGTAAGAGAGGGGCCCCTTAGAAAGAAAGGAAAAGTACATGGTTTGGGGATATGATGCTGCGATGCGTCACTTAGCTGGCCTCAATCGCCTCTGTAAAGAGGAAGAGCAAACAAGGAAGTAGCAGTAGTGGAAAGAGCTGGGACAGCCCCTGAGAAGAAGTGATGGGTGAGAGATGGAAGACATGCAGTGGTGGAGGAGGTCCACATACAGTTAGTATGATTTTGCTGAGAGTCCAATAACCCAACTTAAATAACCTTCTTGCCAGGTATTAATTTGTATTTTCTTCTACTTATTTTATTATTTCCTTTTTTTTCCACATGCAACTTCTTCTTATCTGGAGTTTTTTTGGCTGTTGGTAAGACTTGACGGTCTCTAACTAGAGATGCAACCAGTTCCCCAGAGGATGTCTGGAATCTCGTGGGGGCTGCGTGGGTTGCCACAGCGGGGGTGGGCACAGTTGGTATTTGGCGGTGGGGGTCAGGGATGCTGACTGTCCACAGGAGCACAGCAGACTGAGTGAGGAAGAACCCCCTTGGGAAAAGTGCCAAGAGGGCCCCCGTTGAGAAGCACGAGGAGTTGTTTCCTGCAACTTGTTAACCCCTAATCACAGGGCCATTTGATTTACACACATTCAATTACACATTTGACAAAGTCCTGAGTGTCTCCTTCATGCCAAGTACCCTTGCCTGCACTGTTCCAGATAAGTCAGCCACTATCATTCACCCCCTTTCCTGTGCTGATGTCAAAACATTTCTAGAAAAATGCAATGTAAAACGCGGTGGTACACACCTGTAATTATAGCAGCTAGGGAGTCAGAAGCAGGAGTATCGCAAGTTCGAGGCCAGAAGCAGCCTGCATGATTTATCAAGACCTTGTCTCAGAATAAAAAATCAAAAAATGGACTGAGGGTGCAGCAGTGGTGGAGTACCCTGTGATAAATCCCCCAGTATTGCCACAAAAAAAAAAAAAAAAGGCAATTTCAATGCTTTGAAATTCATCAACAACTTTCAAGGGCTGGCAAATTATTGTTAAGCAAGAGTCTTGTTGGTCCCGATAAGAATTACCTGTAATAAACACTTAACTACCCATGCAAATATTAAAGCTGAGTGTTTGATCTTGGAGGAAGGTTAAACAATGTGACCACATCATATTGATAGTATGGGTTTGCTTAGCAAACTCCTGTTTCATAGATACTGTGTCCAATAAACTTCACTCCCTTTGCTCATTGTCACTGGGCATTACAAATTGATGGGGGTCTCTATTAATGAGGTTTTGGTGCAAGACATTTATACGTGTTAACTGTTTTGTGTTTAGATCCAGAAGACCTTGACTAATTTTTTAAGATAGCAGTGTAAGGCTGTGGGCATGAGTCAATACACAGACACTGAGCATATAATGGAGTTTTACCTCTAGTTCATCACCTGCCTCTGGACTGAACATAAAAATGATGTGTATCGCAGCTACATCATGGTGTTTTTTTTTTTGCGGTACTGGGGGTTGAACCCAGGGCCTCGCGCCTGCATGTTCTGCAAGTGCTGGACCACTGAGCTGCATCTCAGCCCTTTTTTTTTTTTTTTTTTTTTTTTTTTTTTTTTTTTTTTTTTTTTTTTACTTTTTTTGAGACAGGGTCTCGCTAAATTATGCAGACTGCCTCTGGTCTCGAACTTGGGATCCTCCCGCCTCCGCCTCCCAAGCCGCTGGGATTACAGGCGTGCGCCACCATGCCCGGCCCATCATGGTGTTTTTGACAAAGAACTTGACGTTAAGGGAGCTCACTGATCAACACAACAGTTTTTGCAGCACTGTATCTGCACTGGGGACAAAGTGACATCTTACAAAGTCCTTCCATCTCTGACCATGGGGAGGTGACTTAAACTCTAGGTCTGCAAAATGAGCTGGTTGGACTGGAGCCAGCTGTGGATGTCCCCAAAGGGAGTACTAGAGGCACCCATTTTCAGTATTCCAAAGGCCCAACAGAAACTTCAGTTATTAATAATATGATGGTAATAATATTACAGATGGACTACTATTACATCAATTCAACATTCAGTGACCAAGGTGACACCTCCATGTTCAGAAGCCATAACAAAGGATGGCAGCCAGGTCCATCCTTTATCAAAGGAAATAAACCAATGCTCAGTAACAGTTTTCTTGGGTATTACAATTAAAAAGTTGATCTCTAAGAGCCCTTCTACGCTAAAACTCTCATTCTACCTTTCACAGGGAAGTTCATACCAAGGGCTTGGGGGCACAGACCAGTGGTAGAACACTTCCCTAGCATGAGCAAGGCCTTGATCCCCAGCACTATGAAAAGAAAGAAAGAAAGAAAAAGAAAGAAAGAAAGAAAGAAAGAAAGAAAGAAAGAAAGAAAGAAAGGAAGAAAGGAAGGAAGGAAAGATAACCTAAACTTAGTATATCCTTTTGTACTTTAATTAACAATAACAGCTTTTCTTTCTCTTAGCTTCATTACACTTGTTTAAATCTTTGCAACTAATGAAAGGTGTACTTACTTCTAAGATGTGCTATAGTTCCAAAAGCATCAGATGTACTTGTCTATCCTCTGAAGATACTAAGGAAAGGTCTGGATTTGTTCTTCAAAAGCTCAGGTAAGTAGATGCCTCTTTTTTTTTTTTTCCAACAGCAAAAGAAACATTTTCAATTGGTCCCAATGTCACCCCCTACCACAAGACCCCAGAAACTGGGAAGCCAGGGACCCTCTCTATGACATGAGTGAGTCTCAAGTCCTCACCAGTAACATCGGGGGCACATCAGCCCTACATTAAGGCCTATGGGGAGGAAGAATCAAGATGCCAAAGGAAAAAGAAAACAAATCTTAAAAGTTCAAAACATTCTATAATATAGATTATTATGATAAAGATTTTGACAGATAACAGACTACTATTTTAAAGTACATTGAATTTTTGTAAATCAAATATTTTTAAATGCACTGACGGAGGTTTTTAATCCTCATTCTCTGCATAAATTCTGTGCTGCACCCTTTCACAGATGAAAAATAAGTCCCTAAGGAAACCAATTCTGAATTGCAGACTTATGTTTGATTTTAAATTTACACCCCTTACGTAGGTACTCTTCATGGACTGACTTTAAGGGACAATTTTTTGAGGGCCCACTACATCAGAAACCAGACTAGGAAACATCATCAAATTTTATGCTCACAAAGTGAGACTTATTGTCACCTTCCACAAGAAAGATGTGCAGACACAGAGTGGGGGCCCATCCAAGGTCCCAGGCTGGTGAAGGGCTAAATGGGATCCACCTGAACCCAGAACGGTGTCCTCAGCCTCTGTACAATGCCCCAGTGACACAAGCCGGCGAGCAATGACAGCGAGTCACAGGGCACTTTTGAAGACCAGCCCACAGGCTGTCACTGCATCTGGCTCCACACGCCCACACTGGTCCTCAGACCATACCAGGAGGGCTGCTTCCTGCTGCCAGGGCTGTCTCCTCTCCCTTCACACCTTTGCTTCATTCTCCTTTTCTGCTAACAAAAAGATCAACGTGACTTGCTGCACTAGATAGGCAAAGATAAGCTAAGGAGATTTAAAAAACCCCAAACCTTGTTTCCTGTCTCTCTGCCACAATGATATATGGACTCACCTGTGCACCACACTGTGACTTCGAGGATCCCTGCCACTCCAGACGTTTAGAACCCATCACCTTTCTCCAACACAATCTGGCCCCCTCTGTACGTGCTTTCTCAGGAAAGGCACCATCTTTCACCCACTGTTCAAGCATGAAACTTCTTAGCCTTTCTCACAAATCCAAAATGATCTCACAGAAGTAGACTTGACCATCCCAGTACCTCCTGTCTGGCCCACGCCCGCTGCCTGGCTTGAGCACCCACTTCTGCCCTGTTGACCCCTTCCATGACTCCAGGACAATTTAATTGGCCTCCCTGTCATGGTCTTACACGTTCTAATAAAAGCTTCCAAGTAATCTTTCAAGCATACAGAAAGGCTGGTCACATTTCTACTCCAATTCCAGCAACAACATAAAATCCAAACTACTAAGCGTGGCATAAAAAGTTCTTGATAATCAAAAGTGTCCCTTTCCAGCTTTCTCTCTCATCCCTCCCCTATTCTTGCCTGAATCTCCAACCAGAGCCCCCTCTCCCTTCATCCTCTGTGTCTTAGGTACAAAACTGATTCCCCTGCCTGGAAGCCCTCTCTCTCTTCTGTAGCTGATAAATTCCTTCCCTTTCCTCAAGCCCCAGGATGAACATACCTCCTTGGGGAGGCCTTCCATGACTCTTCTAGGCAACCTGGGGCACCCTGATCACCCCCACTCTCAGCTTTTTTTTTTTTTTTTTTTTTTTTTT